>JAOPTO010000837.1:154879-220605 GCA_033822845.1 Tetrapedia diversipes
GTTAACTCTTTAAGACACAGGATTTCAAAGAATAAATAGACTCATGTTGCACAGAAATTTTATTGCGTTTTAAATTAAACAAAATTGGTATATTTTTATTATCAAAGTACTGACATGTTGAAACTTGCCAACACAAGCGAACATATTTATAACATTTTTTTTTATGGTATCACCAATTGTTTTACATAAGTAAGACTAAATATAAACCTATACGCATGCAACTATTGCAATATTTCGAGGTGGGTCTAAAAATGTCCCACCAATGCGTTACCGTGCATCAAAAAGGTGGGACATTTTTAATCCCATCGTACCCCGAAGAATTAAAGAGGACAGACAGCGAAGGCTACCTGTTTTGAAACATATGTTGCTTAAGTTGTAAAGTCGTTTAAGTTGTTTTGTTAAATTGTTTTAAATATATTGTTATTAAGTTTTAATCGCTTCACTTTTATTTTTCACACCTGAATTCCATCTTCTGTTCTACATTTTATAGAACATTTCCTATAAAATTTGGACTTCTATCGATCTATAATTTGTGCCTTCAATTAACACAATTGTGATTTTGTTTAGCGATCGAAGGACCATTCACGTTTCTTCGTAAAGATTTAAACGTGTCCAGGAACTACAGTGGCTCCAAAAAGTATTCGTACACTGTATTATAAGGAAATTCATCTACTTCTGAAATTCTGATTTCAATGAAACTTTATGCGTGTACAGAGCATGGTGTGTCCTGCGTGGAGCAATTTTTTTGGCGGAAAAATATCTTTTAATGGGGCTGATAACGAATCTCAAAGTTTCAGCAGTTTTTCACGCTTTGAATACAAGCTTTCCTGTGTTCTTTTTTAATAACAGTGCGATAGAGTATTAAAAATTAAACATTTTCTATTCGAAAGGTTTCGCTTCATCAAGTACCATTACAAAGTTATCTTCAAAAAGTGAGAGAAAACTCAGAAACTTCAACGCTGGCTTTACCCCTTTAAAATGGCATTTAGATGAAAATAAGAGATTAATTCATACGTATACTATTACGATCTACATATCCACAAAGTTTTATCAAATACTTCTATCAGACTCAGAATTTCAGGGTTAAACGAATTTATTTGTGACACAGTGTACGAATACTTTTTGGAGCCACTGTATTTCATGTGTCGTTTAACGCACACCATTTCCTTCTTACCAATCACACCGGTACAATAAAACTACACTCCATGGGACAATAATTGAGTTGAATTTATCATATACGGGAAATCATTCGCTACGTTCATTAGTCGCTGTTACAAGTGATAAATCAAACCGATAAATGTTCATTTACAAGCAATTCGCGACATTTTACATACATTTCCATCAGGCGCTTATCACGCCGAGCGGCAAACTTTCAAACTTTCTATTCGCGGTAACTAAGTAAGTACGTGCCGTTTATTTTTTCTATTCGCCGCCTGCTAATGTCGGTTAAGCCCGCCGTATCGAGGAAGTGAAAAATCCCTCCAACATCGGAAATTATGCAGAAAAACTGCGACTCTTTCCACGGGTGTCCGAGGGAACGCTTTCCATACGGGCGTATCGCGAGTCGCCGCGTTTTCTACGCGCCGCGAGACGGTTTTCGAACTGGTTCGCGTCGCGACGAATGATATACGATTTCCTTTTGATTTATCGTTTCGAAAGGATGTATATGCAGGCATATCTCGTACCCACGCACGATCGTCGGACAATTTTATCCTTGAGATCTCCCCTCTTGCGGCTCGAGAAGCATAGGCCGGCAAGGACTCGCAACAAACAGAAATCAAGTATCGCTTAGCGTTACAAGAAGCTCCTCAGGACAGAATTCTTGTTTGGACGCGTATAATTAAAACTGTGTAATTGGAACAGCTTAATTGGCATGCTGAGCCGACGAAGAAATGTATTCACAGTTATTAACTGGTTTGCGCTAGAAAGACGACTTTCAATCGTCAAATAATAAACAGTAGTCTCCCAGATTTCCGAATATGAAGGATTAAATAGTCATGTATCCATGTATCCATCTTAAATCTTAAATAAAAAATATTATCCATCTCAATATCTTTAGAGTTAACTTTTAATACGAGTACATTTTAGTACCATTATAATTCCAGTATTTTATACTTGAAAACGAATTATAATATATTTGAGGGCTACGAGCACAAAGGGTTAAACGACACGTAAATGTTTTGTCAGAAATCTTCGATTATACTTCTCATTTGAATTTATGATATATTTGCGACTGAACTTTTATTAATGGATCTCTTGTGAGATTGCTCATGACTTCGAATTCTGATTTGATGACAAACAAAAGTGTAATGGAATAAGTTCTGACGTTCTGAGTAGATTTAAATGCAGGAAGAAGAGGTACTCGGGACGTCAAAGATATTACATTGGAAAGGAGGATCTAATTATCATTCGAAGAATCGATAGAGATAGCAGCTTGCTCTTGCATTAATGAAACGAATACTTTTGCTCGCAGAACAAATCGAATAAAATTTTTAATAACATCCTAATCGATTGGACTTACTTCTGGTTTCATTAAAAATGTGTAAGGGTGCTTAAGCAGAAAAGAATTGCTAATGCATTAGATTTTCCAAGCTTACCCTTGGCTGCACGCAAGTTCATGCATAACAAAGTACAACAATAACGCGGAGCATTTAGGCCATTTAACTTTATCTCACGACTTTTTCTTTAATCTGTTCCAATTATTTCAGGGTTACTACCTCTACCCTATGATAATATTAACTAAACAAGGTCTTGAATAGAATTTTATTCATCTCGATTTCGATCTTATTTAAGCTGACAAAATTATTTCTTAAACTTTGTTGCTTTGCTTAGTACCCAATTTACTTTTAAAATAACGATAACTTTGTTTACAAACGCACAAATTAAAAATATTACGATTAAAATTCATAAATACTACTAAAATTCCAATATCCTTAACTGTTCTTACAATAATCTTCTCTGTTTCAACTTACAATAAATCTACTTTTTAAATAATTAAACTTTTCACTTTGCTATAACGAATGCTTACTAAATAAATCATTCATTCTCCTTCTTAGCCCAATCTACAAAAAATCAGCATCAACTTCTCCGAAAGCTAAGTAATCCCAAAAATTACTACAAATCAACCCTTTCAAACACCTTCGTTATGTTCTACGTGCTGAGAGAAAAATTTGCCTTCCTTAAACTTATCCATAAAAAATCAGCACCAACTTTTACGAACACTGCTTAAGTAATCTCAAGTATTACTACAAAGCAACCCTTTCAAACACCTTCCTTACGTTCCATGTACCGAGAGAAAAATTTCCCTTTCTTAACCTTATTCATAACAAATCAACTCCAATT
This sequence comes from Tetrapedia diversipes, assembly GCA_033822845.1. Lineage (NCBI taxonomy): Eukaryota > Metazoa > Arthropoda > Insecta > Hymenoptera > Apidae > Tetrapedia > Tetrapedia diversipes. The sequence goes on from JAOPTO010000837.1 coordinate 158,222, forward strand.
CCTATAAACCCTGTTTAAGTAATTTCAAAAATTACTTGCTTGATTCAAAGCAACCCTTTAACACACCTTCCTTAAGTTTCGCGTGTTGAGAAAAAGATTTCCCTTTCTTAACCTTGTCCACAACAAATCAACTCCAATTCCTACAAACCCTGCTTAAGTAATTTCAAAAATTACTTGCCTAATACAAAGCAACCCTTTAATACACCTTCCTTAAGTTTCGCCTGCTGAAAAAAAATTTTCCTTTCTTAACCTTGTCCACAACAAATCAACTCCAATTCCTACAAACCCTGCTTAAGTAATTTCAAAAATTACTTGCCTAATACAAAACAACCCTTTAATACACCTTCCTTAAGTTTCGCCTGCTGAAAAAAAGATTTCCCTTTCTTAACCTCGTCCACAACAAATCAACTCCAATTCCTACAAACCCTGCTTAAGTAATTTCAAAAATTACTTGCCTAATACAGAGCAACCCTTTAACACACCTTCCTTAAGTTTCGCCTGCTGAGAAAAAGATTTCCCTTTCTTAATTTTGTCCACAACAAATCAACTCCAATTCCTATAAACCCTGCTTAAGTAATTTCAAAAATTACTTGCTTGATTCAAAGCAACTCTTTAACACACCTTCCTTAAGTTTCACCTGCTGAAAAGAAAATTTCCCTTTCTTAACCTTATCCACAACAAATCAACTCCAATTCCTACAAACCCTGCTTAAGTAATTTCAAAAATTACTTGCTTGACTCAAAGCAACCCTTTAACACACCCTGCTACGTTTCACTCGCGAAAAGAGAAAAAAGATTTCCCTTTCGAAGTAAAATTCCTTCCCTCGCACAAGCGTGCACGCAGTGGCACGGGAACGATCCGGTTGCGCAATTTAAACGACCGCTCCCTGTTTTCCGAATTTATGCGAGCCCGCGCCGCTTATCAGCGGCTGCAGAGTAACTCGGTATCACGCGATGCATAACCGCGCGCCGGTTACGTCCCGGTTGCACGTTACCGCGCCGGTAATTGCACAATTTTATTTGAATAATTTCCACGAGTCAATGGCACAGTGCCGGGGACTGGAATGCAGCCGGCGATTGCAACGTAATCTCGTGCCGTCTATCGGTCTACTCATCAAAGACACGTCTGTGCAACGCGTGTGCATTCGAACGAGCACGGGCGCGCGCAGAAACGCGTGTGCGTGTGCGTGTGCGTGCGTGTGTGAGTGCGTTTACGGGGCGATCGTGTGTGGCACTTGCATCACTTCCTCTCGCACAGCCTTCACATTGTTGGTGCCGGTTATTAGCGATGGAATCAAGTTCAATATGTACTCGAGAGTCTAATACAAAAGTCAGCTTCAACGTAACACAGTTTCACTTCGTGGGGTTTGAATGGTGTTCGTAAAGACCGAGGCAAACGAGCGACTTTTTGTCGCGCGATTGCACATTCGCGTTTTCTTCGACCTAAATTGAAAAAATTTACATAGAATGGTGCATTAATAAATTGCTCGCATACATTGTCTCAAGAAGGATGAAGGTTTATTCTTTGAGTAAGACTCACCCTCTTAATTGCCTTAAATAACGCAAAATATTTGTCTTATTGGAAATTACACAGTACGTTAAAATATTACAGCAATTTGTGTCCCCCTCTTAGTGTCATGAAATTATTATTTGAACCACTTTTTTCGTTCACAGAGTTGGTAATAGATATGAAGAAACTGAAGATTCCAATGCTTTGTTTAGCATTTACTTAAAAACCGATTTCAATACAACTTTAATACTTATTATATATATTCATACAGAACACTCGACAGACATGTTAAACAAACTAATATTTCTCTAAAGCTCCACTTTCATAATTCTCAATTCTGATCTTGATTCCCTACACTACCAAATAGATCAGAATCATTCGTTTCATTCCAAGGTAGCAAAACCTACGATACGACCACGTGGAATCAAAATTCTGAAGAGAAAGCAAATCGATTCCTCTATAAACATACCACGGATCACACCGAATCCAGCTCCACGACCATCCGACACCAAGTCTCTCCCATCGTCTCTCAACGAGCACCCCGCGGTCGTTCGATGCGGCGCGCGACTCGCTTGGGATCTCCAGGTGAATCTCCATAACCGCGAAGATTCTCAGAATCGGCGTACTCGCGGCGTGCCCGTCCGGGTTTTATTTAATTATGCCATAAAGACGGGGCAGCCCCCCTCTCGCCAGCCTCGCCCTTAACGTAGGATAAACGCGTGGCAGCAAGGTATCGGCGGCATTCCGGCCGGTCGATGACTTTTTCCGTCGCCGCGGCACCGATCGAATTAACGCGAGAGAAGAGAAGAGGACGAAGAGAAGGAAGAAGAAGAAGAAGAAGCGCGGTCGATCGAGGGCGGCTCGGGCCCGCTCGCGTACGAACGTACAATTAGCTTAAATATATAATCCACGTGATTATGGTAATCGCCGCGGAGCGAGGGGAGAGGGCGCGCGACGGCGAGAAGGGACGCGAAAGAAGGCGAGAGATCGGTCGAGATTTCACGTGGGCCCGAGAGCTAACGGGGGCCCACCTGTCGGGACCGAGCCTCGACTTCTGGCTTCCTCGCCGATTAACAACGGGCCACGAAGAGACCGCCGATAATCGCCGGGCGACCCAATTACGAAGCTATATCGTCGTGCCTTCGGACGGGGTCGTCGAAGGGGCCCGCCGTCGATCGTGGATCGGTGACGAACGGGATTTGACGGGGTTTTCTAGGTTAGGAACGGGGTTAGGTCCTCTTTCGGGTCCACGGCGAAGGTGTAGGCACGGGAGAACGGGGCTTGGGAAGATTGATGAGACGTGGACGGAGATAGTAGGTGGGTTTAGTTGAGCCGGCTCTTGGAATGGGTGCTTTTAATTTGGTAGAGTCGAACGGTTTCCGTTGTTACCGGTGGGAAATAAATGATAGGCGCTGCTCTGATGGATTTAGTTATTTATTTATTCAGAAGGAGAACCTGCTGGAAATGCACGCACGAAAGAGTATACATAGTTTTGAGAAGAACAGGAAATCTATAATTGGATGAGATTATTGTAAGCGTAGCTGGAAAATGAAACAAAATTCATTTTCTACAGAAATTAAAAACTTAGTTTTCTAATAGAGAACGAAACAGAGGAATCTATTGAAAATAGGGTTCAGAAATTAATACAAAACCTTAATCTACGAAAAAAAGGCTCATCAATCAAAGATCATTAATCCTGCCAATAGCCAACCCAAACGATCTAACGCAACCTACAGTTGAATCTTAAAATACCTTGAACTAAACTAAAATATATATTCGCGTTCTCAAGTTGTTTAAAATCGTTTCACAAAAGACCTTCCTCTCGGCACATAACCCCGCCCCTCCAATACCTATCTGCCATCTCGCACGCAACACCGAAGATGTCCCTTGTATCGTACATCCGATCTCTATGCATGCTCAACATCGTTTACCCGGCATCTCGTACCGATCGGCAACATTGTGCTTTCCCATACAATAAACCGGCCGAGTCACGGTGCCCTGGCATGCAACGGATCGCAATATCGGCGGTCCGTCAAGGCGTGATCGGGGAAAGAAATTAAATCCGCGCAAGAAACGCCACTTAGCGCAACAATCATCCGGGATCCAGTCCGCCCCCGCGGGAAACGAACGTTCCTTCCACGGTGCAACGTGACTGGGGGGAAGGGGGAGGGGGCTGGGCTCGCCTCCTGGAACGTGGTAATAGAATATCGGAAAAATCGGCAAGTCGACGCGCGTAAGCGTTCTACGGGCTGACAGGTCGGTTGTTCAGAAAGAAGGGGCGCGAGAAACGTCTCGGGGCCGCCAGATCAATCCGAGCCACTGACTTGCGCGCCGTCAAGGGGTGCAGAGAGAAAAAGGGGTGCATCGATGAAAACGAGGTTTAAGCCACGATCGCACGAGCTTTTCAACCTCTCAACACCGGCCTCTGTGCACTGCACCGTCAGTGTTGCACCAAACTTAACCACTTGCGCTGGAAAGACGTGCCACGCACGTCGTAATGCTTTTGTCGCAGAATCGCCAACGACGTGCATGGCGCACAGATTTAGTATTTATATTTGTATAATTTTAACATCAATCGATGCGTTATATTCTCTTTAGAAAAGTATTAAAAGTCCTAGGTCAACAATGAATTAACTTAGAAGATATGAATCTGTTTCCTATTTATCTAAGGCATCGAACACGCCTTCCGGCAGGTTACACTGGACTGTTTTGGCACACGTGTCTGAGAATTTCTTGCCAGCGCAAGTGGTTAAACTGTCCTAGCAGTAAGAGTTTTAACCCTTTGCGGTCGGAGCCACCCGACGAGCGAGCGTCGTTGTGTGAAGGAAATATTTACGTTAAACGTTTGCGTTCTAAAAACTATTAAACTGCCGTTACTTTCCTGAATATTCGTTTCTTCATCACTGCTACTATCACTGCCAACATAGAAACGCCTGAGTGAATTCCTTGTTGTACGGATTTCATCTCCACTGGATGAAGCAATGTCGTCATCTTCCGTCTTTTCAGAATCAAAATAGTGTTCATCAATACTGTTACTATTGAACGTATCGTCTCTGGGTTTTTTAGCCATCGTGTGTAGGATGTTATAAAATATAAAATATATGAAAAGCCTGCTGGTTTTTCTGGTAGTGACACCGAGACACTGACTCAACAAACTGAAATTCGTTCTGACTCTACCATGGTCTCGCATCGTACGTTTACATTATACAGAAAATAAGACTTCGTCGCTAAAGGTCTCTAATTTCATTCAAAGGAAACTTGATTTCTTAGGCTAGTATACCCATGCGTATCTTATACGTTTAAGACGACAAACCTACGCGAGCCGTAGCGCGAAAGTTAGGCGGCTATATGCCGACACTCGTCCGCAAAGGGTTAAAGTTATTCCACTTTTGCTTCCACGAAATGAAAATACAGTTTTGCTTCTTTCGTTTGATATACAATTATGTTTTTATCGGTCGTGTTAGCGCGGCATTTAAATCTCCTACGTCGCGGAAGGGTTAACACGTTCCGTGCCACGTGTACCATTTGTGGTACACGTTGAACTTGATCCGCAGGCCACGTGTATCGTAACACGGTGTGATAACTACTCTAAACAAGCTAATTACTTATGGATTGATGATGTAATGACACATTGTGTGATAATACAGCAATTTTTAGTCGAAATAACGAATGGCCTGGAGATTATGTCGAGCAAAAACGGCTTGACAGGGAACGTGTTAACCTTCAGCCGGTGATGCGGAAAGCTGTTATTCATTTTAATTATGTGCGTTTAAACGTTAAACTTGTGTACGCCTTTAGGAGATTGGAACTTCGAGGAATAGAAACGGTACGAATAAAATTTTGTTTACACGGAGAATAAATGTAGAGGGTATTTTATGAAATAATTATAGCAAGTCTTACAGGGTCCATTAGATCTCATCTCACCAGTTTACGGTTAACCCATGATCATATTAACTTTGACCACAAACAGTGAACAAAATTCTATTTTATGGAATGTCAGAAATTCTATTCAAAAAAATTAATGAATCAAATACAAAGTACGGATGAATAACATTAGCTTGATATAATAGTCAGTATTTTTAAAGAAAACAATGAAATTGAATAATTTTATATCATTCATAGAATTTTCTTGCTCCATGTTTGTTCCTTACAATTTTCAATGTGCCGTACATGAAAAATGGCAATTTAGGTGCCATCCATCTTGCTCAGTCAAGCATCCAACGTTAATAAGTTTTATGAGAAACTTTTCTGAGCTTCGCGGGTGATAATCGACAGTCGTGTGAGCGCGGCATTAGCGAACCCCTCCGTTCTATCGTGGTAATTGGACTTTGATGGAAAAGAAGCGGATCCGCCTTTTGTTCTTGTCTACTCGCGGCTCTCTCCGGCTGCTCTCTCGTCTCCCGTACAAGAGCTTTTTGCTCCCTTTCGAGACTGCGCTCGGCCAGAAGGGTGCCTTATACTTCCACCCCTCTTTTTCTCGAGCACGACTTTAATTGTCTCGATATTGTATTCAGATTAACGTTGCTCCCGGAGACGCGGAAGACGGATGCTATAAAATTATGGAGAATTTCCTTGCTTCACTTTTTTCCGTTTTTTCGAGTTCAGTAATTGAGTGATAACTGAATAATAACATTGTTTCCTTGCTTTTCTTCTGTTTTTGTTAGTGTTGATTATTAGTATTTATTAGTTTAGCGATTATCGTTTAAGAATGTTGAACAGGTTCTCCACCGTTTTATTATCATACACGCAATATTTATTACACATTTCTTTTTAAGTACGTATCGTTCACTTTGAATAGAAAGTAAAATTTCATTTTCATAATCCGAATAAAATACTTTCACATGAATTTTATGTATTTCTTTTCTTTTAACATATAGGATGACCATAAATATGTAACCTCGAATCTTAAAAAAAAGTTCTTATGATTTCTGATACTCTATACTCTGATACTTTTAAGTACGTATCGTTCACTTTGAATAGAAAGTAGAATTTCATTTTCATAATCCGAATAAAATACTTTCACATGAATTTGATGTATTTTTTTTTTTTAACATATAGGATGACCATAAATATGTAACCTCGAATCTTAAAAAAAAGTTCTTATGATTTCTGATACTCTATACTCTGATACTTTTAAGTACGTATCGTTCACTTTGAATAGAAAGTAAAATTTCATTTTCATAATCCGAATAAAATACTTTCACATGAATTTTATGTATTTCTTTTCTTTTAACATATAGGATGACCATAAATATGTAACCTCGAATCTTAAAAAAAAGTTCTTATGATTTCTGATACTCTATACTCTGATACTTTTAAGTACGTATCGTTCACTTTGAATAGAAAGTAGAATTTCATTTTCATAATCCGAATAAAATACTTTCACATGAATTTGATGTATTTTTTTTTTTTAACATATAGGATGACCATAAATATGTAACCTCGAATCTTAAAAAAAAGTTCTTATGATTTCTGATACTCTATACTCTGATACTTTTAAGTACGTATCGTTCACTTTGAATAGAAAGTAGAATTTCGTTCTCATAATCCGAATAAAATACTTTCACATGAATTTGATGTATTTTTTTTTTTTTAACATATAGGATGACCATAAATATGTAACCTCGAATCTTAAAAAAAAGTTCTTATGATTTCTGATACTCTATTTTTGACATTATTGAAACAGTACCTTTCACTAGCCATTTTTAAAAAGCATGTAGAAATATTATCTCGAACTACCGGTGTTTACCTGGAAGCCATTAAAAACCCACGTGAACGCGAGATATCGTTTCCTCTGGCAATAATGCAACCATTTGAAGAAATAATGTCAAGGAAACGCAATTTCATCGGCCTTCGCATACTCCATAGAGGTTCCACTCTCAAAGGATTCCAGTAACGCGAATCATTTTCTACGTTCGATCGCTATAAAAAACTGAGAACGTCGTTTTCATCTGTTGCAGGCGGAATTCATGGCGTTCAACCGGCCACCGATGGTGTTTCTCTTTATCGTTTTCTCGCGCGAACGTAACCGAGATCCCAGCGTTCCACAGCACGTGATTATCTAATTCGCGGCGTTGAATTATTGCGTCGCTCGCGTTCCGTTCTAATGAATCATTTGCGTTCGACAGTGCTTGTCAGCATTTTTGGCCCACCGCAAACGAAAACAAAAGCACCTTAATCAGTCGGTTACTGCATGCACCGCGCCTTGGTATTTTAACGATTAGGCGTGCTATTATTTCTGCTGCAAGCTTATCTATTCGAACGTTCGTATACAGGGTGTTCGTTGTAACGACGCATGATTTCGCTGCCATTTTCAACGATGTAACAAGAAGAATCAACAATTAAGCCGGTGATTATGAAAGCGAACTAGGTCAAGCATTTTTTTTTTTTATAAATTTATATTTTCATTTTTCGCAATTTAGTCCATCTCCAAATGATTTGTACGATAGAACAGATTTTTAAAATTTTTGACTTATACCACTTTCATAATCATCGACATAATTGTGTAGGAATGCAATCGAGGGAATGCGAGTTTGGAAAAGTCTGAAGAGTACTTGAGTTGGGCGATTGTCGTGCGAACGCAGAATGTTTGGGCTCGAATGTTTCTAAGGCGTGAAAGATGAGAACTTGAGAAAACAGTGTGACTAAGAAATTCTGGGTGGTCGTGACCGAATGCGTAGAGTGAAAAAGGTTGACAATTAGAATGAAAGGAAACGAGTGTTTGGAAGAATATATGACGGGGAAAATGCGAGCGCGAGTCAGAAAGTATTGGACGGTGAAGGCAGAAAGTATTGAACGTAGAAAGAGTGTTAAAGTTGCTAAGTTGTAAAGTCGTTTAAGTTGTTTTTGTTAAATTGTTTTAAATATACTGTTATTAATATTTTAATCGCTTCACTTTTATTTTTCACACCTGAATTCCATCTTCCGTTCTACATTTTATAGAACATTTCCTATAATTGAAATTCATCTTGATATGCAGATGAAATACACAACAGTAACGAACAATTTTAAAACATTAGCTTATTTTAACCTTTTTTCAATAAAGTACAAATAAATTTCGTTTGCAAATTTTCATTATTATTCAGGTAATTCGAGAATCTCATTTTTCCATTTGATGTCAGACATTTTTTAGATCCTTCCTTAACCTTCATCGTTTTTACAGTGAATTAAAGTTTATTTTAATCTTAAAAGGAGCCATATATACATTTTCCTCTGCTGTGCTTCACAAAATTGCTTTTCCATCCTGTTATTGCACGGCAACTAATTTGTGATTAAAAATGCAACGAACCAGAGCGAACTGTGTAATGTTTCACGGCTTCCTGCTCCGCGACAAATGTATAATTTATAAGGTGACAGGTTAATAAGAGTTTCTAGCTAAAGAATCCGGCGATCCAGATAGAAATGTTTCTCTTCTACGTTTGATTGCCTTGTCAAAACTTTTGATCGGTAATTTGTCTACGGCACTGGTTGACAGAGAAATATTAATTGTTCAGCTTGATTATAGAACTTTTCCGCTCTTTCTTTTAGATTACAATTCTTATATTGATCTTATAATTACTACAATGTTAATTTATCCTTTTACACTTTTCTCCTTTAGGAGTAAACGATAAACGTACGGCAGATAAACAAGAAAACACTTGTAAACAACACAGATCTCGCAGATCCCGCGATAAATGCATAATTTATGAAGTGACAGGTTAATAAGAATCGTAGCAATATACCCGACGAACGTTCGAACGGTCTCGGAGAACCAGTTCACTATATTTAGAATTCTTAACAATCACCGAGTTAAACAGAAATATTTAAAGACCGATTGGATATCAACAGCTGCGCGTTCAACATCGATCTATTATATGAGCGCCACTATTTTCCAAACAACTTCTCATTTTCTTACATAAAAAATCATGAATATACCAGAACAAAGTGTGAACGTATGTTAAAAATTGCCACGAATAATTTCAGAATACTTTTATTCAAGATCTTTTAATCAAGCTTTCGTCAGCGCACGATAGTCATAAAAGGTGTCTGTGTTAAATTTTACAATAACTTTGCACACTAACACTAAAGTCACTAATGATTAACGTCATACTTAATTTCATCAAAATTAAATTTAAATTTAAGGTCTGGTGGAGGGGGTAACTCAAAAAATATCGATTTTTCGAAAAATCTTTTTATACATTCTTGTAAACATAAAAATAACATTCAACTTTTGTTTCAACTCTTTATCAATATCTCTCACCATTCTCGAGATGTTCCAGGGCAAAGATAATTTTACATTTTCTTTAAGGGGTGAAATCACCCCTTGAAAATGACATTGGGCACGAACAAAAAATAGGTATGTATTATGGATGATTTACTCTACCTGTACACCAAGGTTCATATTTTTTTGAATTTCCGGGTTCGCAAACTTCCCTTGTGAGCATCACTATGCATCCAGCGACGTTACCTACCGTGTTGCCGTATTTGCCTACTCTCAGGCGTAAAATAGCCCGTTTCTTAAATTGCTTATAACTAATAAACAAAGCGTCAAACGAAATATTGTTACTCTTGATTTTCGTCTTAGAATGTTGCATAGAGCTGCCTCTTCAATTTTTTCCCAGCTTCGTCCGAACACCCTGCACACGCATCCCTATGGGAATCGCGGTTACAAGATATCGAGCGCCTCCTAAATTTGCATACGGCCCGTCTCCTCGTTTCTATTTCGCTTCGCGTATCGACGACGGCATTTACGGTTCCCTGCCGAAATAGAGCGGTCATTCGAACCGTTACGAAGTTCTGGAAAACGTCGCGGGGCGCACGCGCGCGTATTCGCGGCACCGCCATGAAATCGGGTTTATGCACGTGAGCATTGCATAAATAACTTTGCAGATGGTATCGGGCAGGCACTGTATGAAATTTCCGCTGGAACACCGTGAGCACGGCAACGGACTGTGAATACGTTTTAACGAGCCGCGAATATCGCGACTTTTTCATTTTTTAACGGCCGCCCCGCACCCTCCGCATAATCGATCTTCCCTGGCCCGCGCGCGTTCCCGCAGATTTATAACCGAGTTCCTCGCGCTTTTATCGGCGTTTTAAAGGAATCACGCCTCGCCGGGACTTTGTCACGTCGTTCAAACCCTCGTCGAGGCGTCCCAACCGTAAAATTTGATATTCGAACGCGATACTCCGCGACAGAGATGGCTTTTTCTCGTTTTTCAGCTGACGCCCGCTTTGTCGATTAATAATTCATCTTTGATATATGGTATTGCGAATAAACGGTTGTCCTACGACACGGCTATCTATAGGCACTGTTTCAACATTAAGATACTACAGATAAAGCTGGATAATTAACGTCCGTAGCAGCGCGTAGAAGTGATACGTGCAACGACTCTAATGGTTGAATAATGGACTGAAATAGTGTTCGTAAATGAAAGTTGATCGCTCCGATCTGCTTTAAGAATTTCTATATCGTAATATGAATGATACCAGTAAAACAAGTCAAAATACTTGTCTCTGTTTTAGAACTTATACTTGGAACCACTCTGTATTCAGTTGGACGAATTCAAAATAAAATTCTGAAGTAGTGCTGTTTTACTGTCTTCTGCAAGGATCCATCCTTATGCTTGCCAAGACAGACGTTATAATATATCTTGTACGCTATTGTAGTTGAAAGACGGAAAGAGCAACATTTTAATGCGACATACTCTGTATGACTAATTGCCATACTATTAACATTTCGCAATCAACGATTTCAAGGTAAATTTTTCCAAAGCGAAACGTCTCATGAACCGTCGACCGTCATCTCGCCATCCCTTTTCATCCACAACGCGTTTCCCCCGGCAAAGTCGCGGAACGAGTAATGAGAAGTCTCGGAGCATGTGCACGAGCAGGCGTTCGACTTACCCGCCGGTTCGTTTCGATGCTTTATTACGAGCTATCGGACTCCATTTATCATACGCTGAGGCTTTTCAGAGGACGTCTGGAAGGACGGCTGGCATTCGGTCGCGGAACACCAGAGGGGACCGCTAAAAATCGGCATTCCAGATCCGCCACCCTTTATTCGTGCGCCTTCAATCTCTCAGAGTGGGCCGCAAAGAAGTCTTTCTCTCTCTCTGTCTCTCGCCTCTTTCGCTCTCCCACATTTTCTCCCTCTTTCTTCTTCTCCCCTGTCTGGCTATTCGTATCCCTCTCTCTCTCCCTTCTATCAATCTCTCTCTTCCCCTCTGGCTTTTTGTATCCCACTCCCTCTCTCTCCCTTCTATCCCTCTGTCTCTCTCTCTCCCCATCTGGCTTTTCATATCCCTCTCTCTCCCTCTTATCAATCTCCCTCTCTTTCTTTCTCTGTCTTTCCTCCGACTTTTCGTTATCCCCCTCTTCCTCTTCCGAGCTTTTCTTTCTCTCTCTTCCTCTCTCTCCCTCCTATCTCCTTCCCCTTCTCTGACTTTTCGTCACCCTCTCTCTTCTCTTTCTCCTTCTCTCTCTCTCGTTCTCCCTTTTTCCTTCGTTCTCTTCTCCTCCTTCTTGTTTCCTCCCCACTTTCTCCGTGTTAGTTGGATTTTAATGGTGAACGCACAATGAACGCGTTGTTCCGTCCACACTAGCGAATCGACGACCGAGAGAGTGCGTGTGAACGAACGCGGTGTGGTATCATGCGCGAAGAATTTGCCACCGTGTCTGCGTTCTCGAGTTATGTAAGTGGAGGGACGTGCGAGAGGGCTTGACGGTAGAAGAGAGCTCGTTAATTAATGGACGGGGCTTCACTTGGAATACTGTTCGATGGGAATTTTGGCCTCTGCGATCTATGTATTACGCGTTTCTTTCGTAATTCGCTTCTACGAACATGTTTCTTATCGATGTAACATTATCGATGATATCAAGTTGTTCTAATTATGGAAACACGGTATCGTGCAAATTGATATGGGCACTCACGATTACTCGAGATTCCCACGCGTTGTTAGATCGACGTGCAAAAACTTCATGGTATCAAGGAAGAACATATTTTTTATTAAATACTCTGCATAGAATATTACACCTCTACTTAACATTTCAGGCACGGCTGAATTGTGCGCGAGGCCTATTCCCTGGACGGCGGAGTTTGACGCGAATTACGCATAAACGGTACAACATTGCGACATGTGACGGATAACGCCGTTCTCTACGCGAACACATTGGAATGAAATATTTGACGATTAAATTATAATTTTCTTCAAAATATATTACGCATACTTTAACTTTTACAATTCCCTATTTAATAATTAATAATGCAATTGAGTATGTTATATGAAGACATGATATCCGCGAAAGCCACTATAGTGGCGCGTCGATCTTAAAAGGTTAAAACTCATTTTGTGAGAAATAAAGTATATTTACAATGGAATATAACAAAATAAGCGTTCATATTGTAGAAAATAATTAACAAATAATTATATATATTAAAATAATACCAAGAGAGAGTTAAGTTACAAATACATATACACCTAAGTCTGTTTTTACACGGTCTTTTTGTACACGGTTTTGATATAACACGGTTTGAAAATTGAATATTTTTAATTTTTTTACACGATTTTATTCCATTTAGCACGATTTGAAATTTTATGTACTTAAATTTTTTTTGTCAAATTTAATTTTTGCGAAGTATGTTCATATCACAAAAAAGTATTTATGAAAGAAAAAAGTCTGAAACCATCGATAGTATCGATAGTTTGCGAACACTAGCTTAAAGATTTAAGTGAATTCCCCTTTAGCTTAAAAATTCTTGTTTTTCACTAATTTTAATAGGTTTTAGAGATTAGGAACAAATCACCCATTTTTGTATAAGATCAATGTCGTTTTTTCTTTTTACACGGCTTCTTCTGGAACCAATCTACCGTGTAAAAACAGACTTAGGTGTACACTGCGCACGGAATGAACAAAGGAAGGGCGTCTTTAATAACACGCGCGTCTTATACCGAACAACAACAGCTCGTGGCAAAATCGTTTTTACAACTGCTCGTCGCTCGCTCACGATTTTCTGCCTTCCGCGCAGGCAGTACCGCCCCACGAAATAATTTCGTCACTAAACCTTCATAATCTTAAATCTTAATTAGTATCAATAAAACTGAATAAATCCAGGGGTAATTTTTGGCTCCTACAATATTAATTCCCTATAAGCATTAAAACCCTATAAGCTGTAAATTAATCTTCTGATTTTTAATTTATGTGTAAGTTAATCGAAAACTCGAATTCTTGGAACGTACTTGTTGAACAGCGGCTTACATTTGCCGTACGAAAATTTCAGTCTCGAGCCGCTCTTTAAATTGGCAACAGAAAAAGTTGGGGGAGAGGGGGGGCTAATCTTGATCAAACAACAACTTTAAAGCAGTAATAAAATTTCAGATTCATAACAACCCGCGAGAAATAATCTACAGTTGCGGCGTTCAATTAAAGAGTCGCATCCCGAAGGATCTCTAACGAGAAGCTATCGTGTGCCTCGGATAATCACCGTTATTTTGAAGCAGATCCCATCGATGGACAAACACACGCGAATAGAGAAAGAGCAGGGTTGAACAAGCAAATCAAACGAAATTTCTTACATCATTGTTCGAACAATGTATCGTTTCATTCGATTAAAGGTAACTTCAAAATAATTACGCGTTGCTTTACTATGATATTGAAATTAAGCTTATCGCGGTAAAAAGGCTCAAAGTATCTTCCTTTTATTAAAATTCTATTTTATTAAATAATAGACAAACAGAGAGAGAAACTGCCTTTTTTTAATTACTGTATTATTTACATATTACACGAAATAATTTTCTTTGATAAACGTTATTTGAAATAATTTACGAATCCATTATGTTAACAATGTTAAAAATACAAATTTTCTCATAACGATTGATAGACGTTATCAAATGAAACAAACAATAAGGTGAAACTTGTAATTGAAATAAAAACTGTTTAAAACTAATTTATTTGTTTGTTCATGAAAAAGAGGAAAAGGAACTCGGAAAGCCAGAGCTCCGACTCTAGAATCGCTCGCGCCAACAGTCTATAGCGTGTCACTGTACGATAATCGGTTCCTGGCACGCCCCGTCCGTCAAACTCGATTAAGCGTACGGACATTCGCGCAATTCCTTTACATGCAACCACACGCGCAATCACGCGTATGAAATGGACAGGAATTATTTGCGCACATGCTTCTCTCTAATTCGTTGATGAAATATTAACACATTGCGTCTGGCACTGTGCTCTCCAAAAAAAAACTGAATACATTGCATACAAGCACATTTTTCAGTTTACATTTGTAAATTCTTGAACGTCGATATATGATTTTTTATATATGGTTATCGTGTAACAAATATAATAAACAGTTCAAATTACTTCGAGTCGTGGATACGCGTGTGTAAGAAAGTATTAACCCTTTGCGGTCGAGAGGTGACTGTTAGTCACCAAATGATAGTTTCATAAATGTTCAGACTTTAGTTAATTTGTTTATTAATCAGACTCAGAGGATAAATAGTTATATATGTAAATTTTAGTATATTACTTAACCGTTTGCGTACCATGAGCCGCTTTCGCGCGCTTCCGATTTCCTATCGAGAAAACCCAGTGCATTTGACCGATCCAGACAATTGACAGCGCGCTCACAATTTATATAAATATATATAATATAGTAATAATATATAAATAATAGTATGTAATACTAGTATACAATATATGTATAGTATTTCATAAAATAATAAGTTACAAATTAAAAATATGAAAAATTTGAAGAACAAATAATACTTCGACACATAATCGAAAGAGCGCTCCTTAACGTTTTTCGACCGTGTTTTTTGGAAACGCTCTGGTACGCAAACGGTTAACTAAACTAAATAACGTTTGATATAAGCGAATCTTAGAAAATATTTCGAATTTGAACATTTTTGAAGTTAGTATCATTAGACGACTAACAGTCACCCATCCAGTGCCAAGGGTTAAAACGAAATGTCTCGTGACCCGTACGCAATGTGTTAACATAAGAGACCCACGGTATGCGTCACGCAATACGAATCAGCTGTAAATGCTGCTGTGCACGGCCACTCGAACTTCTGAGTCAAGTGCCGAAGATGCACCGACTGGATCATCCATGTGTGAAGGGAATTTAATTTAAACCAGAAATCGACTTCCGACTTAAAAATCTGAGAATTTAAGCAGCTGGAAGCTTGACAATTTCATTTGAAAAACCTATAAATTTATAAATTTGAAAAGTTGCGAATTTAAGAACTTAGAAACTTGAAACTTTGCAGATCTGGAAATTCAGAAACTTGGAGAATTGAAAATGTAAAAATTTGGTGAATCCAGAATTAAAAAATCTGAAAACTTCAATCACAGTATATCAGTTTCCGAATCTGAGAATCTGAATATTTAAGCTGGAAGCTTTACCTTTAAAAACTCGAGAATTAGAATGTTGAAATTGAAAATTCGAGTAATAAGACGGACAAGAAGACTAGCACCTCGATAAGAGATATCAGTGTCAAAGGAATGTTAGAAATGACTATCTAAACCGGACCATGATAGATTTAAGAAGCTTGAAGCTGAATTAAAAAATCTGAAAACTTCAATCACAGTATATCAGTTTCCGAATCTGAGAATCTGAATATTTAAGCTGGAAGCTTTACCTTTAAAAACTCGAGAATTAGAATGTTGAAATTGAAAATTCGAGTAATAAGACGGACAAGAAGACTAGCACCTCGATAAGAGATATCAGTGTCAAAGGAATGTTAGAAATGACTATCTAAACCGGACCATGATAGATTTAAGAAGCTTGAAACTTGACAATTTCATTTGAAAAACTTATAAATTTATAAATTTGAAGAGCTGCTAATTTAAGAACTTAGAAACTTGAAACTTTGCAGATCTGGAAATTCAGAAACTTGGAGAATTGAAAATATAAAAATTTGGTGAATCCAGAATTAAAAAATCTGAAAACTTCAATCACAGTATATCAGTATCCGAATCTGAGAATCCGAATATTTAAGCTGGAAGCTTTACCTTTAAAAACTTGAGAATTAGAATGTTGAAATTGAAAATTCGAGTAATAAGACGGACAAGAAGACTAGCACCTCGATAAGAGATATCAGTGTCAAAGAAATGTTAGAAATGACTATCTAAACCGGATTACGATCGGCTTCATCAAGCATCACGCGCAGTGTCCGTTGCAGCGACCAGCATTTCTTACGAAACCACCTCGTAAGTTCTCCAGAAACAGGTATCTTTCCGCAACGTGAACGTGTCAGGCCAGCAAATCATCAGGGGTTTCTCCTACAAAAATAAGCGTCCCCGGCAAAAGTTTACGATGTTCTAAATACTAAAACGAAGATTCGCCTAATTAATTCCCTCCGCATTTACGACCCCCTTTCCCCGAGCACTGTGTATCAACGCGAGAGCGCCGAACGGCTCTTTAATGCGATCATTAAGATAATCCACGTCCAGCACAGAAATTATGGAGCGAACTAACCGAACGTGGTGTACGAGGTGAACACGGATAGAGAGGACGTAAGTACACGTGTCAAAATTACACGCCTAATAAATACCAACGCAAAGATTACGATAAATGTGACCGAGACCGTGTGCGCCAGGCGCGAGTCCTTTAAAGTACACTCAACGAGAATTATCATTTCGGGTTATATTTGTGGGTAGAATAGGACAAATTATTGATGAATTCAGTTAATCACAGGTGAACACAAGATTGTTTATTGGATTAAACATCATAAACTGATGCATATATATATATATTCTGTTCTTACTATATTACTCTTTTATCTATACTTTTATCTATATTTATCTCTTAGCTTCTTTTTGACTCACTCTCTACTCGCTCGACGATGCTCTCTGACTCACGTTTCATCAGGACACACTTCATAATATACACAACACCATGTGTACTAGATATGACACTCACTTTAAACTATTCATACCATAGAATATCTAACAACACGCTAGACAAAGGACTCTCACTCGTTAAATTCATTCTCTCTCTCTCACACGCATAAAACCAACACTCACAATATTAACACTTAACCTAATGAATGGGAAGATCTCCCATTCTTTCCTCTGCCATTGATTCTATTTACTTTTGTTATTAGTTAGTGTATTGAACTAGTGTTGCTCATAGTTCGTCAAATGCATCTTCTGCTGTTCCAAAGTACAATTTTTAATCAATTCAACTCCAGTTATATATTTTAGTTGACGTTACTCAGTCGAACAGTTTAATATTTTAATAATTGAAATGAATGTGTCTTCGATGGAATCGGAATTGGTTGCAGTCTTATACAGCCAGTTATTGGGTTGGAGGGAAAGCTCTGTCGTATTTTCTGTTTCCGTTAATTCATGTGGAACCCAAACACTTTGCTTTAACACAAACCCAACAGATTTAATGTGATCTCCAACAGTTGTATGATGAATGCCAAACTCTTCTGCAATTTCTCGACTTGTTAAATGTGGATTATTTTTCAACATGGATCGCAAAACATCATTATCGATCTTGGATGGTCGTCCAGATCGATCACTTTCTTGGAGGCTCAGATCCCCGGAACGAAATTTGCTAAACCATCTTTGACAAGTACGAACATTTACAATATCTTTTCCAAATACCGCACATAAATTTTTACATGCAACCGATGCGTTGCTTCCTTTTTGGAATTCATACAAAATGCAGTGTCGTAAATGCACTTTATCTACTGACACGTTTTTCACTTTAAATATCACAAGTAAATGATGAACGATAAAAAAGGACTCCTTTTATATTATACAGCAGGTAAAAAAACAAAAAATATTCCCAATGACTCACTAGCCAGATGTTTTTTTTATTTACAAGAAAAATTACCTGCCCATTTAAAATACGACAGAACTTTCTCTCCGACCTAATACTAAAGTTTTCGTGTGAGCGTCAAATTTTTCATATTTCGAACAAAAAGTTTGAAACATATAGAAGTTTCCGGGATTTAACTTACGACGACGTTAATTAGTTTGTTAACACTTAGCCAACCGAATGTGGAGATCTCCCATTTTTTTCCGCAACAAGGGCGCTACGATTGATTCTATTTACTTTTGTTATTAGTTAGCCTTGAACTGCAGTTGAAATTATTTTTAATATACGTAACTTTGGAAGAGCAGAAAATGCATTCGATGAACTGTGAACAACACTAGTTCAAGACTAACTGATAACAAAAGTAAATAGAATCAATGGCAGCGGAAAGAATGGAAGATTTCCCCGTTCGATTGGCTAAGCGTTAATACACTCCAAGAGGATTATTTATAGGCGAACTGAAAGTCATTGCTTGGTGGAAAGAAAAAAAACGTAAGGAACCGTAAATTATTACCGTTTAAATCGCCGTTGACCGCGATCACCGTTTCCCGCAGCCTTAACTCCTGCATTAATTAATGAAACGTGCGCACGTAATACTAAGCCGCCACCGATACTTTACTGTCTATCGTTTATGACTTTGTAAAATTGCGAACGAACGCACAGGATTGCCCCCTTTATCACGTGAAACGGTACACAGCTGTTCCACGCTCGATTTCTTCGATTTATCGTCGGCGATAGAATCGAATACACTATCGTTCATAAGTATCATCGAAAGCTTCGTGAACTGAAAGAAATTTATTTATTTATTAATAAACGAGTATAATCCATTAGTATGCAAAGGAGAATAATATAACAATGAAAAAAATATATATAATAGAAATAATAATACGACAATATATATAGATGCAGTTAAAAGCAGAGAAAAAATATACATCGTAAATACGATTTCTAAACGCTGCTAACGACATAGAAAAATCAAGTTCCATACAATAATTGTTTGACAAGATAATATTATAGATTTGTTTTAGATAATTCGTTTAAGTTATTAAGCATTAATAAAAAATGTTACTTTATTAACGATAAAAATGAATGTACAAACAATATTTATAAATCGTGGTACTGTACTTTATATTGTCTTTTCGTTTTAACACTAGAACTACCGATGATTAGGGTATACTTATTGGAGACAAAAGAAATCAAATTGAAAGTTGTTCGAAAAAGATACGTAGTATAAGAGAAACAAATTTTAACAATCGTAGTAAAACTCATAGAAAATTTTCGAATGTGTAGATACTACAGTAAGTTTACCAGGTTTCTATGAAAAATTATAAATTGGGCCATTTTGATCCCCTTGGTAGTTTTAGTGTTAAACTTATGTCCACAACTGTAATAGATAAAACAAAACACAATGGTCTAGTAGTTTAAATAAAACTTTAAATAAAAAAAAAAAAATCTATTCACTAGTGGTGTTCGAAATTCCGCAAAGTGTAACTTTTGTACTGGAGCTTAGTTGCATTCACGAGTACATATTAAACTTGATTCCATCGCTGTTTATCGTATCTCGAACGGTGTTCCACGATCGTTTATAATTGCGTTCGTTCCGCAACGAGCTACTTTACAGCCGTGTAATCCGAATAACGTTATCGTCGATGTCCATGGCGACTAACTCGGTCGGTAATCGTGTTGCCACTAGTCATCCTTCGATCGCGAGCGAACGTGTTGCAGTCAGTAGGTATACATTCCGACAGGAAGCGTGCGAATTCTATTTACGAGGGCTGATCTGCGAAATATGTGTTTAGGTGTTCCTGCTCTTCCTCGTTTTATTAACTCGTCGATATCGGGCACTTCTTAATTAACGTTAATTATCTTTAATTTTTGTTGCATCGATTGTGGTATTAATAAAAAATGAACGACCCTTTCATCTAATAAGAGGGTTAATTTATTAATTTACATTATCGATCTACTGAATTGATATTGCGGTTATGCAAATTTATTTGTACAAATCTTTGGAATTCCATTCCCTTTGATAACAGCAGTGTTAAAAAATAGAATTTAACAGCATAAATTGATTAAGGGAGAAGAATGTTGCAGTCAGTAGGTATACATTCCGACAGGAAGCGTGAGAATTCTACTTACGAGGGGTTGATCTGCGAAATATGTGTTTAGGTGTTCCTGCTCTTCCTCGTTTTATTAACTCGTCGATATCGGGCACTTCTTAATTAGCGTTAATTATCTTTAATTTTTGTTGCATCGATTGTGGTATTAATAAAAAATGAACGACCCTTTCATCTAATAAGAGGGTTAATTTATTAATTTACATTATCGATCTACTGAATTGATATTGCGGTTATGCAAATTTATTTGTACAAATCTTTGGAATTCCATTCCCTTTGATAACAGCAGTGTTAAAAAATAGAATTTAACAGCATAAATTGATTAAGGGAGAAGAATGTTGCAGTCAGTAGGTATACATTCCGACAGGAAGCGTGCGAATTCTATTTACGAGGGGGTGATCTGTGAAATATGTGTTTAGGTGTTCCTGCTCTTCCTCGTTTTATTAACTCGTCGATATCGGGCACTTCATAATTAGCGTTAATTACCTTTAATTTTTGTTGCATCGACTGTGGTATTAATAAAAAATGAACGACCCTTTCATCTAATAAGAGGGTTAATTTATTAATTGACATTATCGAGTTATTGAATTGATATTGCGTTTATGCAAATTTATTGAACAAATTCTTGGAATTCCATTCCCTTTGATAACCGCAATGCTAAGAAATAGAATTTAACAACATAAATTGATTAAGGGAGAAGAACTTCAAATGAAACGTTTTTAATGAATGAATTCTTATGATCAGGAAACCGTAACATATTATAAATTTGAGTTGCTGAAAATATTTTCGTAATTTACTGAATTTTAAAATGAAACCTGGATCGTGTTAATGAATGTGAAAGCAAGAGAAAGATCACATTTTGATGAAAAGATCGGCATTTCTGCGGTTTAATTACGCGAAAAATCCATTCAATTTGCGAAGATCGTATCGCCACGAGATTAAATATCCCTTGGGTTAATTAGTATCTCGTGCTCGCGTTGCAAAAAGTAAAAGTAACACGATCCCGAGCGATCTATCTTGAACCGATGATATCTTATCGAGGATCTAAGAAAGGTGCGCGTGTAAAAACCTGTAAATAAGATGTTTCTCGTCCCGCACGCGAGAGCGGCTCGTGTGAACGCCACGGACTGTCCAAAATAATTGCCTAACAGACATGTGAAAAATTCTGACGCATCAACAAAACCGATCGTGAAACTCGCTATACATACTTTATGAATAAAATTCTTTCGTCACTCGATCGCAAAACAACCGAATAAAATTTAAAACGTTAGTAAGAAAAACGCACTCTATGAAGCGTGATTGAATTCATTTAACAAACTATCGATTCTCCACGAATCATAAAAAAAACCAATGTCTCCACAACATCATAGAATAACTCCAATTCCACTCAAAAAAAAAAAAAATTAAATAAAAAGAAAAAGGAGAAATATGTATTCCTTTCTTTTTTATTTATTAATTTTTTTACTGTGTTTACTTATTTATTTCTGTACTGTGTTTAAATAAATAAATAGATAAAAAGAAAAACATCTTTATCTCGGTCAAGTAAGTTCGATAAACCACCGATTATCTCGTGGAGCAACAACAAAATAATTAAAACCGATTCCGTTTGATCCAAAAAAAAAAAAATATATACAGTGGCTCCAAAAAGTATTTGTACACTATGTCACAAATAAATTTGTTTAATCCTGAAATTTTCAGTCTGATAGAAGTATTTGATAAAACTTTGTGGGTATGTAGATCGTAATAGTATATGTATGAATTAATCTCTTATTTTCATCTAAATGCCATCTTAAAGGGGTGAAATCAGCGTTGAAGCTTCTGAGTTTTCCCTCATTTCTTTAAAATAACTTTGTAATGGTACTCGATGAAACAAAATTTTTCAAATAGAAAATGTTTAATTTTTAATACCCTATCGCTCTGCCATAAAAAAAGAACACAGAATAGCTTGTATTCAAAGCGTGAAAAATCGCTGAAACTTTGAGATTCGTTATCAGCCCTCTTAAAAGATATATTGCCGCCAAAAAGATTACACCATGCGGGACACATTATGCTCTGAATACACATAAAGTTTCATTGAAATCAGAATTTCAGAGGTAGATGAATTTCCTTATAATACAGTGTACGAATACTTTTTGGAGCCACTGTATATATTGGGAATGGGGTTTTATATTGCTAAATGAAATAAACTCTTATTTGTGAAATAATACTATGATAATTTATTGATACTTTTATATAGCACGAGGAAGGGCAATTTTTACCTCACCTAGCGAGTTTTGTCACAAGACTAGCAGAACGCAGTGGTCGAAATTCTTACAACCCCGCCCGGGTCCTTCAGCCCCTTTTGTTCTGTTTCTCGATGTTTTCGAACTTTCTAAAATGCCAGATGTGGCTTAGCTTCTTGGAAGAAGCCCTTGAGAAAGTACGTTAAGAGAAAGCTGGTTTATGCTTAATTTTTGCTTCGTAGTACTTCTGCATTCGATTTCATTGAGAATGGGGTTTTATATTGCTGAATGAAATGAACTCTTATTTGTGAAATAATACTTTGATAATTTATTAATACTTTTACGTAGCACGAGGAAGGGCAATTTTGACCGCACCTAGCGAGTTTTGTCACAAGACTAGCAGAACACAGTGGTCGAAATTCTTACAACCCCGTCCGGGTCCTTCAGCCCCTTTTGTTCTGTTTCTCGATGTTTTCGAACTTTCTAAAATGCCAGATGTAGCTTAGCTTCTTGGAAGAAGCCCTTGAGAAAGTACGTTATGAGAAAGCTGGTTTATGGTTAATTTTTGCTTCGTAGTATTTCTGTATTCAATTTCGAACAGTATATATAAATAAAGAGAAGAATCACCCTCCTGAAACTAGTTGGAATCAGTTCGAGAAACCGCCAATTATCCGTGTGTCTCGCGATAATTGGTTTCCTCTATTAGATCAGGCATAGGACCGTTGCAAAATCACCGATCCTCCAGATGCTGCTCGTTCGCGGTCGGATCTCACGATTGAAACGTTCCTGGAAGACGCGGATGAATAAGGTCGAAATAACAGGTCGGTACGAGACGCGCGGCTGTGTTTAAATGGTGCCATTATCGTGGCCCGTATAGATTGGCAAAGGCCGTGTGTAAATGGGATTACGGTATCTCCGGATGCGTCCGACGGTTGCACGGATAATGGACGATCGTATATTACCGAACGTAAATAAACGAGCCGGCTGGAACGACGCTTTACACTTCGCCGTTCCTCTGGTCCCCGTGAACGCTTTCGCTTTTCGACGACAGGAATTTCAGCGGTTTCGCCCTGCAATGGCGGAGAACGAGCCGGGTTTGTTGAGTACGAACGACGGTTGGATGCTTTGACGGAATTTTACCGCGCAGCGAAGTTATTTTACTGCACAGGGTAACAGTCGAGAAATAGACGGTCAAGTTTAGGTAGTTCAGTCGTTTTAACACTAGATTGCCGGATATTGGGTATATACCTATTTTGCCTGAATCGAGTCGATTTGACTGAAACATGAAAATTTAAGTTTAAAAAAAAAAATAAAACTTTATTTTTAAGAAAGTTTATTCAAAACAATTTTTACATATATATGCATTTTTTTAAATACATTTTCTGTAGTAGTAGGTCAAACGAATATAAGTGCGATAATTTTTTCTTTTTTGAGATACAAATGTTGGAAACAAAATACGTTCTAACGGATAAACAAAAATCAATCTCATCGAAGAAACATTTATGCGAGGTCGAGCTATGCGCTGAAGAGGTTCTAGGAACGGGTCAAATGTTTTACCCTTACCACGCTGTGTGTAAGAATTGTTGTATGCCAAAGCATAATAATATCTTAAGTTAAGATTTCCTGTTCATCCTCCAGTAAACATCCCAAAATCCTTTCCCAATACCCGATGATTTCACCTTCCTGAGTCATTTCTGAACCTTGTCCGCAACACCTCATCCCTTACTAACCACTATCCCAAAACAACCCCCACTTCTCCATTTTAAAGTTATAAAAGCCCCGAATCCTTCCCTGGAAAAAAAAGAACAGTTTGGATCGTCTTAGGACTTACGTCTGTACCGAATCTTACTCCGATATTCAAATAAAACCTTCGTCTTTTATTTCGCTGGAAGTTACATTACTTTTATATATAAAAATAACCTGCGAACTACGGCGGAATGCAACAGAATTAGAGGACCCCTAACGAACGATTCCACAAACTTTTGACCGGTAATGTACAAGGAAGTATGTGTTTCTATTCTGATCGATCGAGATTGCGTCGCATCCTTGAGAAAATCGCAACGAACATCCGACACGGTGAAGCGGTTTGATTGGTTAATCCTTAACCTTTTGAGTGCTGAATACTCTTGGCCTAAGCGCTTCGAAGGGACGGCCCACTATTGCTGAAAACGGAGTATTGTTACTTGTACACTGACAATCGCGTTGCAGTAAGCGAAAGATCGAAAAAATTGGCAAACGCATATTTTCGTCCATGGTCCCTACGAGTAATTTTCGTCAACGCTAAAAGGTTAACGCTGAAACGTGTGGCCACGGAAAAAATCATAAGGTGAAGGAAACAAAAATTGACAAACGCATATATGCGTCCATAGTTCCTACGAGCAACTTCTGTCAGACGCATATATGCGCCCATAGCACTCAAAGGGTTAATTAGCAAGGGGCGAGCTGCAGCAGCCTCCTTCAACTGCTTGAAAATCTCCACCTGTCCAGATGCTCTTTAAATCTCTTAGTCAACGTGACTCAAAATTTTATTTTTCCCTTTAATGAACGGGTTGGCAGTAATCGAGCGCATTATAAATAAAAGGCGCCTGTTAGCGATTTTACCACTTCGGCAGTCAGTTTTCACGTTTCATTGCTGGTCTGGCCGTAAAAAGGGGATAAAACTCATCGCAGGGGGCTAATTAATCGATTAACGGACGGATAATTGCGGGAAAGCAAGCTTGTTTGCTGGCACAACTGATGTTAACCGTATACGTTTGAAATGAAAACGGAACATGTAGTAAAAACACAATAAATCGTAGACGACTCTTTATTAATGTAACACCGGGCTTTGGTACTAAATCTCAAGTAACGTTAATGCGGCTATTAAATTTAATTCTTCTAACGATCCCGGCTCGAGATAAAAACAACATGTACTCGTTTCCTTTGCAAATTTCACATTAAACTTTACATCGTGTCGCGTTTGAAGTGGTCATGCAGTGGAAAGCTGAATCGAGTGAAGAGTTTCGAATTAGAAATTCAACGTTAACGTTGGTTATAAAACAGCATACGATGGGGAAACGGGAAAGATTTTCCATTAAACTTGCTTGCCGGCTAAATCATCGATGCAACGCCGCGCGCGTCTTTCTATATCCGCTGAAAACGAAGAGAAGGTGCGAAGTTTTCGCATTTACAGCCTTATGAATAAAACTTTCAGTTTTACGGCCTCTCTACCACCTGCTATGCGGCACCGCAGTTCTCGTTTGCCGGTAAACCCGAATAAAACTTCATTATCAATGCTTGCCTCTGGTCGTACCGTATTTAGAGTGCAATTAGCACTATGTCATCCTCTTCCTCTTAAGGAGTAAGCGTGGTTAGAAAAATTTTTGGAATATTACAGAGAAATCAATAATTTAACGGCGTGACCCACGGCATGCACGTGTAAGCGTGAATATGCTACGTAAATTGCACTTACAAATTGCACTTTCTTGAAATAACTGATTAGCATAAAATATTGAAGAAACGTAAATTTATAAATACTGTGGTAATTTAATTTTTACCAGGGGGGGGTACCAAATACATATGTATGCAAATACAGCCAATCATGAATGTGTCATGAATCGTACAAACTGGGATTCTACAGTTGACAAGTAATTAATGATTAACACGAAACAAATATAAATTTAGGAATACTGCGATAATCAACGAAGATTTCAGTTTTAACGTTAGAAAGGACGTATCCAAGTCATCGGCAAAGCAAATCTCAGCATACAGTGGTTCCAAAAAGTATTCGTACACTAGATTTCAAGGAAATTCATCTAATCCTGAAATTCTGATTTCAATGAAAGTTTGCATGTGTATAGAGCATAATGGGTTATATATGCATCAATTTTTTTTTCTCGACAGGAATTCTTTTTAAACGGCGAAAAGTTATTCTCAAAGTTTTAGCGATTCTTCATGCTTCGAATACAAGTTTCTCCTGGAATCTTTTTCTATGACTGAGTGATAGAAGATTAAAAATTGAACATCTTTTGTTCGAAAGGTTTTGCTGTGTCACGCACCATTACAAAATTATATTTAAAATACGAGAAAACCTATTGAAATCATTAACATTCTTTTCACCTCCTTAAGGTGGTATTTTAATGAAAGAAAAAAATTAATCCATAAACATACTATTACGTTCCACATTTTATTAAAAACTTTCATTGAAATCAGAACTTTAAGGTTAAACGAATTTATTTGTAACACAGTGTACGAATACTTTTAGGAGCCACTGTACATTCATTTCTCAGAAACAATCCCATTAATTTTCCTACTGTTCCAATCAAAATCGAAATCTCATCATCGAACAAATCTACATGACAACCTACGCAACCCCATTCCCACAATTTCCCCTCACATATTCCGTTGTCTCTGAATTCGCCCTCGAAAGTAACCTCTCTCTCAACGGATAATCCGTATTCACAGGAACAATCACCGCAGTCCTATAATTGCAATCTTCAAAACGGTTCGGATCTCCCTCTGTCCGTCTCGAAGGAACGACATTTTCCGTTGCAACGACGGAGCACTCGGGACGAGTTCGCATTTACAATTGGCGGTGGTGGCGGCGGCGATGGGGAATCGCGCACGCACGTACACAGAGATCAGCATTTGCATAATATATTTGGATCGTAAAACAGCTACACGCGTCCTGTTTAAATGCGAGCAACACACTCACGGGATCTCTAACGAAGCTCAGAAATTATGGGCCTATAATAATCCCGTGGTGGCTGCGGGGCGACGCAACGCTCTGTCACCCCTAGAATGCACGGGATTGGTTCGTTCTCGCTTCCGAGCTGTAGAAGGAAGTCCAGTTGAGTTTCTAAAGGAAACAGAGATTGGTCACGGAAACGAATTGTTTCTATATCTCGCCTAACCTCCACGAGGCGCGCACACGCTGTCCCATTAGAGGGTTTATTATCAAACTGTGCGGAAGGTTTATTATTCGACTTAGGCGAATCCGAGGATTCGTGTCGTGATTCGGCGGCAGTATATCTGTGAATTTTCCATTGGGAACGAGGGAAGGTGAAAGGGGGGGTTGAACGGAGGTCGATCACCTTCGTTCCCAAGAAAACGTCTCGGCTGCCGTTTGCTCGTTAAAACGTTTGGTACGTACTCTTTCGAGCAAACGCATCCCGTGATATACATAATAGTTCTCCTAGCTCGATGGCCGATTCTTGGAAGCTGTGGGTTTACGGGTTAGCCACTGCGCATGTCTCAATCCGTTCGTACGGTTGTTTATCGCGGCTTGATTCGGCTCTGCGAAAGCACGCTTCACTGCTTTGAAAGCTTCTAAATCTTCGGGTATACCTTTAAACTCTTACCCTGTAACCTTTTACGACGTTCACATATATTGGCGCTATTCATTCGCCAACTGTAACATTCTCACGAATGCAAAATATCGGAGATCCATTTAAAACGATCAATGTTTGACTAAACAAGCTGTAACGAACAGAATTTCGTTTCCACGTGTTAGGATTTGAATACAGTAATATTACGAAGCAAAAATTAACCGATAAATCAGCTTTCTCTTAACGTACTTTCCGAAGGGTTTCTTACAAGAACTAAAGCCACATCTGGCAATTTAGAAAGTAAGAAAACGTTAAAGTTTAGATCGAAAAAGCTAAAGGACCCGGACGGGGTCGTTGGAATTTCGATCACTGCGTTTGACAGTTTCATAACAAAGATCGTGAAGTTCGGCTAATGTTGCACCTTCCTCGTGTCATATAATAAAGAATTAAAATATTTCAAATAAGAGTTTATTTTATTGAGTAGTTTTAAACCTCATCTCCAACACTACAAATTAGACAATCCTAATTGTAGTTCCATTAAAGCAGAAAATTCTTTGGAATGCATGTCATACTTTCTATGTTTAACTATTTCAACTCCCATTCTTTCGTTTCGCGTCCTGAATTGACCTTTCCAGCAGCGAAATCGATTTCCATACACAGACACCGATAGGTATTCCGCACGCAATTCAGTGGTTCGCCACTAAAATCGTCGTTCCAGTGACAGTAAATCGTACGGGCTCGATACTCCAAGTTACCGTCGGCTTGTCCACTTTCCGAACAGAGAGATTCCACCTCTTATTCCCACCCTGGCATGTTAGGGATTGGTAATTATTTATATTTATTTTGAAAACCAGCTCTGGTTTATTACCACGCAGTTTGGGCTTAACCACGGCCTATCCCCTGAGTCAAAGTCTAACCCATCCGGATGACCACCACTCACCCTTCTACTAATAATTTCCCTTTCTCGAACTTTTCCCTCCACCTTACAATTGTCCACTTCCTACTTCCACTTCCTACTTTCCAAACCCTTAAAAGGCGCTCGAACTTCGCCCACAGACCGAAGAATAAACTTAGAATACCAGCAGAACAACCAAGAACGACACTTGTTAGGGATTGGTAATTATTTATATTTATTATGGAAATCGGTTCTGGTTTATAACCAGGGGGTGGTCTGGGCTTGACCATCACGTATCCACTGGGTCAAAGTTTAACCCACCCGGGTGACTACTACCCTTTTACCAATAATTTCCCTTTCTCCAAATTTTTCCCTCCAGCTTACAGTTGTTCACTTCCTATTTTCCAAACCCTTAAAAGGCGCTTTGCATTCCCCCACCGACCGAAGAATAAACTCAGAATACCAGCAGAACAACCAAGAACGACACCAGTTAGGGATTGATAATTATTTATATTTATTATGGAAATCGGTTCTGGTTTATAACCAGGGGGTGGTCTGGGCTTGACCATCACGTATCCACTGGGTCAAAGCCTAACCCATCCGGGTGACCACCACCCTTCTACTAATAATTTCCCTTTCTTGAACTTTTCCCTCCAGCTAACAATTGTCCACTTCCTACTTCCACTTCCTATTTTCCAAACCCTTAAAAGGCGCTCGAACTTCGCCCAGGAGTAGAAGCAAAAAGAAGAAAAACGAAGAAAAACGAAGAAGCATACTAGTAATTCACAAATCGCGTCATCAGGGGAGTAAGAGTCAAGGTGATCACCAAGGAAGGGGCACTAAGAGCCAGGACAATACATTACCTTAGAAATTAAGAAACGTTTTTGCGGTCGATAATATGGCCCTTTTCCTCCGCGTCGAAATGACGAAGCGAACCGAGAGCGAACAACGAGCATGGGGAGGAGCCAAGGAGGCGGAGGACTAGAAACGGCCGCACGCGCGATCAGTCCTCCTCGACCGGCTTATTGCACCATTAGTGGCCGTCCATGGGGTTTATGGGACTGCCCGTGTCCCTCGCATGCACGTCTGTGTACAGGGGTTCGAGCGTGTGCCGGCGCAACGCTTGCCTCGAGTAATCTCGTTCATTACGCGCGAGGATGTAGCCGGGACGTTATCCTTAATTTCTAAGTCTGCCCCGTGTCCTTGTGTCCGCTTTTATCATCCCCGTCGGGCCTGCATCCTGGATCCGCCGCGATAGTAAGCACCAGACACGGAGTCCTTGATTTCTTTGTGCTCCTTTATGCTCGTTTCTGGTGGAGGGGCATGAAATGCAAATGGAAGTTGCGCGGAAAGGTTGCGAGTTATGGAGAAGGTTGAATTTCAGAGATAAAGATTCATGTATAATAATAAAATTATGTTTAAATGATAATTCTATGGATAGCTATAGATAGATAGTTATAGGTAGTAGCATCAACGAATATATTATTGAAAATGTCTCATGATTGTTATTATTATTATTAACACTAGGTTTACGGGACCCGTCAAATTGACGGGTTTCAGACTTCATGAGCAAAATTTGCAAAAAAATTACAATTGTTCCTAATAATTTTTGTAGGCTTTTATTGGTGGATTGATACGAGTATACCTTAATCTATTTTCCTCTCAGCTCTGGAGTTTTAAATTCTGTATAATGTATACCTGTTTCTTAGGATGTGAATATTAGAAATAAATGGACAAGAAACGTCCGTAAATCTAGTGTTAATGTGATCGATAGCAAAAGTATACAGTACACAGTAATTCCTAACTTATAAATGTCGAAAATACAACTGCTTCTAACCCAAGTTTGCCACGCAGCTCTATGTTCAACTCTCTCAACTGATTATACAACTCTACGACTGGGTTTTTCATCCAACACAGGCCTTTTTCTCCTTCGAGGAAACTCTTACAGATAGTTTTCTCTCCCACCACACAGTCACATTTTTCCACAACGAGCTCACCCAGCATTACCGACCTATCGGTGGATTGTTCGTCTCTAATGGTCTTTCCCGATGGGTCTGGCTTTTTAGCCCTTTCGCTACGGGAGGATTTTTCGGCAAACAATTCCCGCTGAATAAGCTGCCACGGCAAAAATGTGTGCTTATGGAACAATTGTAATTATCCGTCGTACGTTCAATACCGTGGAATCTTACGCAGAGCGTAACTATAGTCAGTCGTAGAAAGGAAAGGGTTAAAAAATTATCGCATAATGCAATAATACTCTGTTCGCAAAATTTCACGGGGTGACTATAGTCACCGCTCGTACGTAGCAAGCATCAGTCGTTGGGTGACTATAGTCACCGCTCGTAACGAAAGGGTTAGTCACCATCCCTTTCATTTCTTCGATCCTTAAAACTACGATACTACAATTAATATTAATGTAAATTTTAACTGTAAGTTTAACTGTAACTTAAATTGTAAGTTTTAATGTAAATTAAAACTGTTCGTACAATAATCTCGTAAACTAAAACGTTATAGATCGCGATTCTATAAACTATAGTTCTAATAAATTTTAATGGAAAATAAGGATAGGATTCTATGCGGTATAATTCTACGAATCGTGATCCTATAAATTATGGTTTTGTAAGGTACAGTTTTGTAGAACGTGAAACGTAAATCTCAATGCAATCAGACTCCTCGATATTCATTGAAATCGCTGCGAACAAGCCCGCTTCAAGGGATCCCAACCATCCCCCATGAAACCTTCCACATTCCTCAACGATTCTGCATTAACTCGTTCCTAACGACGTTCCATCAGCATGCTTTTTCATCCGTCCAGCGTCGAACAACCTCCCCCACGCCGTTCCGTCCATTAATCCCGCCGGTAATTCCGCGATAGCGGGTAGGTACACAGACCGCCGTCTTTCAACGGGGCATCTTTCAATCTCTGAACGCGCCGGGACTTTTTCCACCGTGCTCGTATTTAGAGACACAGGGGTGAACATCCGGTAGGCAAGGGTCGAGCAATTATCCCTGGCAGAGATTATTTTCTAAAGGTAAAAGGGAAGCTATCTCTAGTTGTTAAGCTACCTTGCAAAAGTTAGCTTCCGTCGAATTAATCTTCGAAGTGCTGCAATAGCTTTGAAGTTCTAGATTCACGCTTTATATAAATCTATGTTTAATATTTTATATTAATTAATTTTTCACAGCCTTTAAATTAGAAACAATCGTCGACGTTATCATTTAACACTATTCTTACCACAACCGGTCAAATGAACGTTTTTAACATTTCAATTAGAATTTCATAGATACAACGTAATTGAATCGCCTTTAAACTTTAGACTTTTTCTGAAATAAACCTATAATACATTTTTCAATATTCACTTCTTTTTTCATTGTTTATTTTTTGAGAAAAATTTATAGTCTCTCTTACGTGGGAATGTCGTGGTAGAAATACGTATACGTGAAGTGTCGGTAGGAATAGTGTTAAAATAGAATTCATTTCCTATCCCTTTCCTGCTTTTACTATCAAAATGAACAGGTAAGTTTACGTAAAATAGTAGTTCTTGTTTTCCTGCGTCCGACTCTTAAACGTACGTTAATAAGCGATTCACCGAAAATTCACGAAACTGATAGAAATCATTTTGACGTGACTCGAACGTTTATTGAACGAATTCGGATGGTAACAGCTTAAACACCACTATAGAAGACAACCTCTGTTCGTCGTTAGAAGTCATGAATAGCACAACGAAACTTCTGCTTTCTGGTTCTCTGTCTGTCGGGCTGACGACTAGAGGCAACAGTCGCTTAATAACGTCGCTAATTATGATTACACAGTCTTCGCTCAACCCCTGTCGTCGTTGAAACAGGCGAAAGGAGGACGGAACGGAGACAAGGGAACGAAAGAAGGCTGGAAACAGCTCGAAAAAACTCTGAACGAACAATAGTTAGGACGTGGATCACGGATGCAGATATCAGCCTTGGGTCCGTTGGGTGCATCCCGCGGCAGGGGTGTGTGGATCCTCCTGCAAAATTGATGCGCCGCTATCAGCACCCCCTTTATGTCTCGAAATCACAACGTCCGCTGCCGCTTCAGGCTACGGTTACAGTGGATGCGTGTTCGTACGAACTAGCTTTAACCCTTTGACTGCTACGGGCGCATATATGCGCCCAGCACAAGCCGTCGATATAGACTATGGACGCACATGTGCGCTCGGCGACGGCTTTGATCATTTACCGCTGTCTTACTGAATGTCAAGAAATTATTTTATCATATCCGTGTAACACTCAGAAACAACATACCTTGTTGCTTATCAACAAGAAAAATCTCGTTTATTTCGTCAGTTTTCCCTATATCTGAAATTCGTTTCATCTGTTCATCTGCCATTTGACAAAAGTTATGTATGGTTTGGAGTTCGTTTTGTACATTTCATTTTATATATTTTATAATACATTATAATTATCAAATTATGGCGTTTTAAAACTTTACCCTTGACGAATAAATAATATATATTGAAGATAAAAAATATTTAAAAAATTGAAAAATATTAATTTTGGAGTGGATAAAGTAACAGTAATTTGATTCTGTACAATATTACAATTGAATACACCGCCGAACAGATTCAGATTGCGTGAAAAAGTGAAAAAGTATTCAGTCCCCAGCGACAGTTAGTGCCGGCTGCACGCCGTCGACGCGAAGCGTTTCGGCTCAGAGTCTTCCGCAGTCAAAGGGTTAAGTCGAACCCGGTACATAGAAACAATTAAATACGTGCAGGCGCCTCTCGACTTTTGCACACAATAGGTTCCTGAAAGTGTGTGCGAACGTTGAATCTTCGAAAGTACACCATATGCTGTTTTAACTCTATACTAAATTGTTGTGTTATCAAAACTTGACCGTCACTACTTGCAATACTACTTTATAAATAGAGCTAGTTACAAGCCTGTAATAACTGAAAATCATCAGATATTTCGAGCTGTCCAACTCTATTAACACTATTCCTACTGACACTTCACGTATACCTATTCCTATCGCGACATTCCCACGTAAGACAGACTACAAATTTTTCTTAAAAAATAAACAATGAAAAAAGAAGTGAATATTGAAAACTGTATTATTCGTATATTTGAGAAAAAGTCTAAAGTTTAAAGGCGATTCAATTACATTGTATCTATTGTAGGCAATTTACTCATCAATAGAGCCTTTCTTATTTTTATTTTTATGTATTTTATATTCATATATATTATACTTCAATGCTTATTCCATTGAATTCCTTTTAAAATTCCAATTTAAAATCCTATTTAACACTATTCCTACCGACACTTCACGTATACCTATTCCTATCGCGACATACCCACGTAAGAGAGACTACAAATTTTTCTCAGAAACTAAACAATGAACAAAGAAGTGAATATTGAAAAATGTATTACAGGTTTATTTGAGGAAAAGTCTAAAATTTAAAGGCGGTTCGATTACGTTGTATATGTGAAATTCTAATCGAAATTTTGAAAACGGTCATTTGACCGGTCGAGGTTGAAATAGTGTTAACACGTTCCGTGCCACTTAATGTGCCATTTAATGCGCTGAGAACATATATTTTATCTATATACATAAAAATGAATGTGTGTCTGTCTGTCTGTACTCGATAGATTCAAAAACCATACATCCAATCGCCGTGAAAATTTGGGAAATCATTAGGTATATCCCTGGGAAGGTTTCTGAAAATTTTTTTTTAAATCAGGCGGGTTAACACTAGAAATACCAAGGGGGTCAAAATGACTCAATTTGTAATTTTTCATAGAAACGTGGTGAACTTACTGTGGTATTTACACATCTGAAAATTTATCATGATTTTTACTATGACTGCTAAAATTTTATTCTCCTATATTAGGCATTTTTTTCGTACCGTTTTCAATTTGGATTTTTTATCTTCAATAAGTATACCCAAATCTTTGGTAGTTATAGTGTTAATAATTTCATGAATCGTTAATTGCGAAGACCTTCCGCGCCTCGCGCTTCACGAGAAACGCGAAGCTTTACGAGTGATAAGCGAATAATTGCTGCTTCGCTATTATCAAAACCGCAAATTAACTCGAACGACGGCGTCCTCTCTCCGTTTTCCTTCCAGGATTTCGTTTATTTCCCCCGATGCCTTTACGGCATGTCGTTCTTCTTCCTCGCGTGAACCCGCCTCGGTAGTCGTGGGTTTCAATGATTCTTAATAGAATGAATAATTCCGCCCCTGTGTGTAAGCTTATACGCGCAGATGACTATCAGTTTCTTAGCATCGAATCGTGGGAGTCGTAGGATTATCGTAAAATTAATGAGCTGCTATCGTCGCAATTTGAAAACCTGCGTGCACGTGTGCGTAAAGTGTACTGGTGGTTTCAGTCGGCAAATATTTCTACCATAATTTTAGTATATCCATTATTTATTTTTTCGGCGTTTTCAAATAGTAAATTTATGCAAAAATTCGTATCGTTTCGTCGTCGCGAAGAATAAGCATTTGCTTCTAATTGTGTTTATAATCACGTAATATTTTTCCAGTTTTCGACTGTTATTTATCATCTATTGGATTGGCAACTAAGTGATTGCGGATTTGAAATAAAAATGAAAATTCAAAATTTTTACTTCTGAAAATATGACTTTATTAAATTAGGTATTGTCGATTTTTGTGCCATCTTTCAGACACTGTCGTAATTCCATGTTCATAAAGCTTCTAATTTTTACCAGCAAAAAACTGAATGAAATGAGATTTTACATCATCAGTGTCATTAAAAATTGTATCATTTAAATAGTTCTGCATGAAACGAAATAAATAAATAAAGCCTTTCTTTCACGGTTTTATTCCCATATACGGCTCATAACTTCTTGTATGCTTGCGATGCGTTCCTGCCTTTCCGGAAATAATACAATAAAATTTGTCTGAAATGCGTGTTTTATTCTTCCATTTCTAAATTGAGATAAAAACGAAACTAAATAAATAATCGATACAATTTTTTTACTAACTAAAGGTGGGAATCCAAACAACAAGAAAACAATATAGGTTAGGTGCTTTGAACACGTTGACAAAACGAAAGAATGTACTTACTGAAACCAACTATCGACAAAATTCGCAATCATTTAGTTGCCAACCCAATACTATGCGAATAAAACAAACACATTACCGATTAAAAGTTTGAAATAACTTTTTTGGTTTGTACCAATTATTCGTTAAATTGTTGTTGATTAAAGATTAATATTGTGGCCTATTTTGTTTCGATAGGCTTTTAATTAAAGAGCTTTCAGAAATAATATAGTTGTAAGTCTTTTTACCCTTCATTCACGCGTTGAACCGAACAAGTGCAGAACAAATAAAATGATTTGTAAATTGCATTAGAATTCTATGTAATTCTAATTTGCGACCAATCCGAGAAAATTACGTGCCAATTATTCGAAAGGTAAGCGTGGTCATCAATCATCGCGAAGAACACCGGCGCACAATGAAAGGGTCGTACAATCGAAAAGAAGCTATTAGAACCTGCCTCATTACTCTCCTCATTTTAATCGATCAATCATCAGCTTGGTTCTTCAATTCCCAACGCGTAATTTATTATATACTAACTGTACATCGATAAAGATGCTGTTATACAAAATAGAAAACTGAAGTTGCGCAACGTCTTTTTTTTCGTGTTCCTGTTTATTCCATATGGGTATAACGAAACATAAAAACATTCAAATACGATAGATACTAA
This sequence comes from Tetrapedia diversipes, assembly GCA_033822845.1. Lineage (NCBI taxonomy): Eukaryota > Metazoa > Arthropoda > Insecta > Hymenoptera > Apidae > Tetrapedia > Tetrapedia diversipes. The sequence goes on from JAOPTO010000837.1 coordinate 194,782, forward strand.
GTTTAGAAGAATGAAAATTTCAGTCTTTATATTAAAAGTCTTCATATTTATATAATCACGTAATTTTAATGTAATTTAAATTTTATTTAATATTAACCTCTCTAATTAAATGTATTTCTTACTTTATATCTGTTTCAAATAAAAAAAAAAACACGACAGTCAAAGTTACAGTGACGATTGAATATCTTTAGAATCAATGATCTATACACGAATTGCTTCATCTACGAGAGAAATAAACCTCTTTTCGATAAATTTACATCTGAATTGTGTTTAAGCCATTGGTTAGAGAAAATACGATCCATTTTTTTCTATTCCAACGTACCCGAAACGCGCGAATCAGAACCTTATCGCGAAATTACGCTATTACACTAGAACTGATAACAAAGGAATGCATTCCCTTTATCACGAGCTCGAGTCTCATCTTCGCTGCAGACTTTCTCGGGGCGAGGGAAGGTCGAAATGAGTGTAAAAGCGTACCTACACGCGACCTCTTGCACAGCCAGAGATTTTAACGAGTGTTTGGATAATGAAACGAGTGTGTGAGTGCGTGAACGAGATAACGCAGAAATGCGGCCACGACGACGCGGCAAATTTAGCCATAAACCCGACGGAATTCCTCTTTTATCAGACGCGCATACCTTGTACCCCTGCGAAATCACTGTACTCCATGAACTCCGATTTTTATCTGTAGGATTAAGTTCGTTCAAGTGCATAAAGGGGGTCGTAAGAATTTAAGGATAATCAATTGAGCGGGAACTATATGGCGTGTAATTAATTCGGTGTAAAAATTAATAAACGCTTGTAAGTTCATTGAAAGACTACTTTGAAATACCATCAGAGAAAGGAATTTTGTTGCGAGTGATATTAGCAAGGGTTTAATAAAAGTGAATAGGATTCTGCATAAATTGAAAAATTGTCAACATTTTCTGTTAAATTTCTCAGACATAAGATAAATGAAATTTCTACGTATTTAAATTATTTTTTACCTATTTACATCGAATTGCAGTCTTTAAATTCTATTAGATTGTCCGAAGAATTCGTATTCGATTTTACAGGAAATAAAGAAGCTTTATATTTCAATAAAGACTACATTGATCATTCTTCTAATTATTTCCCTAGAAGGTAACAATATTTTAATATTTTTCTTAAATTTCCTTTCAAATTTCACCTGTGAGAAATCGGCACGAACTTTTCGAACAAGCCAATACACTTTGTAACGTCCTGTAGGTCACGTGTATCGCGATAGTGGACACTAGGAAGCACTCAGAAGCCGCGGCGCAACATTAATCACGGGGGATTAAGCACAATTATTAATTTCTTCCTTGTAACGGGCGAGCGAGCCGCTCGGAACCGATCGTTGCACCGCAATCATCGCGTCTCAGAAATTGACCGTCTAATTCAGACACGACCGCAGGATCGTGTGTACGTGATCATTGAACGTGACGCAAAATGGTTCCACGATGATGTACGTCTTGATGTTTTGAAAAATCCGAAATCGACAGCGAAAACAGAGACCTCGAGATTGTAATTGTACAGTAGTACCACTCTCGAGGGAGTCTTAAAGGAATTATGGAATTTAACAGCGAAAAAATCAACAAACTAGGTACTAACCCCCTTAATATGCATTAACACCATTTCTACCACAACCGGTCAAATGACCGTTTTTAAAATTTCGATTAGAATTTCATAGATACAATGTAATTAATCCTTTGCGCTCGAGAGGCACCTGTTAGTCGCCAAATGGTAGTTTCACAAATTTACAAACTTTAGTTCGTTTGTTTATTAATCAGGAGGTTAAATAATCATAAGTGTAAATTTTAGTATACGACTTAACTAAACTAAATGAAGTTTAATACAAGTGAATCGTAGTAAATATATTGTACTTGAAAATCTTTGAAATTAATATTATTAGACGGCTAACAGTCACCTTTCGAGCGCAAAGGGTTAAATCGCCTTTAAACTTTAGACTTTTCCTCGAATACACGTATAATACATTTTTCAATATTCACTTCTTTCTTCATTGTTTATTTTCTGAGAAAAATTTATAGTCAGTCTTACGTGGAAATGTCGCGGTAGGAATAGGTACACGTGAAGTGTCGGTAGGAATAGTGTTAAGATGAATAAAATTTAATGTAAGAAAAAGTAACTATTCTATTATTAAGAAATTATTTGATTTGAAAAATTTTGTCTCTCTATTGATTCATAGGTATATCAGAAGCTCTACTGTATTTCTTTACAGCAATGACATCAAATGCTATATATTACAAATATGAGGAAATGAAGTCTAAAGTAATTATATGAAATTCATATGTGAATACGCGAACCATCAAATTAAATTTTAGAGTTTTTAAGCTCCAGATGAAAAAAGATTTCATGACAAAAAAGAATTTTACAACATACCTCTAGAATTCGTAATGTTTTGAAAATTGCATTTTACATACCTTCTCCATTCTGTTTTACTATTTTAATGAAATCAACTTCAAGTTTTGCGTGTGACACCACTGCACTGAAATAATATTCGAATTCTATATAGTATAACTTTTGCATCGGAATTTATTTGGTTTCACAAGTACAGGTCGAACTTGTTCCCATTATTACTTCCATTGAATCATAAAAACGTTTAGTTTCCTTCGGAGTTTACGATTACGGTTATCGCGTGTTCCCAACCGAGATTCACGATAGCATTAACTACAATGTATGCTTGATAATTACGGGTTAAAGTATTATATCCCATGGCAGGATCCAGAGATCGGATCGAACGTAAATCACGCAGTAGCATTCGGTGCGCAAAGGGTCTTAACCTGTGTTTAAGAGTAAGCATCGTTTGGAAATTTGAATATTTTACAAAACAACCGAGGAATTTATACGGTTCATAATCAGATATTTGTAATAAGCTTCGCTGAAGGGTATTATACATTTTATTCGTCCACGTAGCGTAAGCTGCGTCCTTCGAAGCATTATGCAAATCCTACCCTCTTTGTGGAAGCCTTCGCCTTCTTAAGGTCAATTCTGATACACGTACCCTCATTAAATACTAAATTAACCTCTTTAGAGGTGACCTTTCTAAAGTTTCAGAGAAGCAATCCAATTTTTTGTAGCCGTAAACGTTATTGCTTTCAAACTGATAATTATGAAACACAACGAGAAAGAATGAAAAACATAAGGGATACATTAGAAAAATAATTATTCAAATTAAACGAAACTCTAAATAAATCAGTTCAGAATGTACTAATTGTAAGACAGAAAATATTTGTTGAAAATTGAATACAGAAATACTACGAAGCAAAAATTAACCATAAACCAGCTTTCTCTTAACGTACTTTCTCAAGGGCTTCTTCCAAGAAGCTAAGCCACATTCGGCATTTTAGAAAGTTCGAAAACATCGAGAAACAGAACAAAAAGGGCTGAAGCAGCCGGACGGGGTTGTAAGAATTTCGACCACTGCGTTCTGCTAGTCTTGTGACAAAACTCGCTAGGTGCGGTCAAAATTGCCCGTCCTCGTGCTATATAAAAATATCAATAAATTATCAAAGTATTATTTCACAAATAAGAGTTCGTTTCATTTAGCAATATAAAACCCCATTCCCAATAGTATATGCTCGATAAATTTCTAAAACTTAATAAATGGATATACTGTGTCTATCAAGTATAACACCTAGACTCCAAGCATAACAAAATTAAAAGGTTGAACAGCTACCTACTACGCCAAGTTATCCTCAAAGTAAATGAATTACCCTTCTTTCAACTTTGCACAGCATACCAAATCCTCTTCAATGGAATTCAACAAGCTTCCCCGTTTTCAACGAAACGCGCTGAACTCGCGATTAAATCAACGTTCCACAAACGGTGCACAAATCTCGCGAGATAAAAGCACCTGCGAATACGCACACCTTGGCAATTTTTCCCGATCCCCATCGCGAAGAGGCCGGGTCGAGATGCAGTCCACCTTGAAGGTGGATAACCCGCGCTCACGTAGGCCTATGAAAATGCAAATCGTGTGTCCCCCTCGTGCCCCTGTAACGACCCGGCCTTGGACACTATTTTATGGTGATTGGATGAGCCTTAAAACGTGGAACGTACTTACGCCCGGGATTTAGTATTTCACTTGCTACCATTGTGCGCTTAGGGTGAGGTTTTACAGTCGTGCGATGCTTACCTGGAACAGACAGAGGTATACGTACATATATATGTGGCAATATATAGATTTAAAGATTAGTATTGTAAGATGATACGTTTGGTGTGTGTGTGTCTGGGCGTGAATGTGTGTGCGTGTGAAGGGATCGATAGAATGGGGCCGAGCATTTTGTCTTTTGGGGTCCCACTCGATCGAGAAATAAATGGGGCCGAGCATTTTGTCTTTTGGGGTCCCACTCGATCGAGAAATAAATGGGGCAGAAGCTGAGTAGTCAGCGTAAAATAAGGAGCTGTGCAGTTTGCGAAGCATAAGTGTAGTTTGTTGTTTTGTGTTCGTTCGTGTCGTTCTAATTTTATTAAATACACGTATATTTATAACTTTATTCACTTTTCTTTCTTTTCCTTTTTTAAATTTATAACCTCTCCTATATACAGGGTGTACAGGTTTTAATGTTCAAACTTTGTTAGTGTATTCTATGGCACAAAGTAAGAAAAAAATGTTATGTGAACATAGGTCATGTGGAGCTTCATTAAGAAGTTATAACAAAAATTCAATGTAGTAGCACGGAAGGAATTTTGCAAATATCTCGGAAACTAAGGCCGAGCGATGGTTATATGTATAGGAAGAAGTTGTTCAGAATACTCTCTTCTATAACATATTTCAGAATCATTAAAATCGGAGTTGAGACCCCTAAAGTAAATAATTATCTATTTCTTGGTGTTTAAAGGTGTCCGCTTGAATCTATTCACACGCCAGCCCTCGTTGCGACCCTCACAAGCTATTATTGGCGAAAATTCGTTTCAATGTTTGGCGACCTCAGATAATAAACATAGCTTACATAAACACACTGAAAAACACAATACTGCTGATCTATCGAAGCCAATGCTCGCAGTAAAAGCAAGTTGATTACTATTCCTATTCTGAATTTTTGTTATAATTTCTCAATAATGCTTTATATGACCTATGTTTACATAACATTTTTTTCTTACTTTGTGCCATGGAATACGCTGACAAGGTTTGAACATTAAAACCTAGGACACCCTGTATATAAGGTACGGTATAAGAGGATCTGACTAAACTGCGCCGGAAAACGATCGATCTACAGTGGCTCCAAAAAGTATTCGTACACTGTATTATAAGGAAATTCATCTACTTCTGAAATTCTGATTTCAACGAAACTTTATGCGTGTACAAAGCATGGCGTGTCCTATGTGGAGCAATTTTTTTGGCGGCAAAATATGTTTTAAGGGGCCTGATAACGAATCTCAAAGTTTCAGCGATTTTTCACGCTTTGAATACAAGCTTTTCTGTGTTCTTTTTTTTATGACAGGGCGATAGAGTATTAAAAATTAAAGATTTTCTATTTGAAAGGTTTTGCTTCATCAAGTACCATTACAAAGTTATCTTTAAAAAATGAGAGAAAACTCAGAAACTTCAACGCTGATTTCATCCCTTTAAAATGGAATTTAGATGGAAAGAAGAGATTAATTTATTAATTAATTCATACGTATACTATTACAATCTACATACCCACAAAGTTTTATCAAATACTTCTATCAGACTCAGAATTTCAGGGTTAAACGAATTTATTTGTGACATAGTGTACGAATACTTTTTCGAGCCACCGCATGTACAGCAGCGGGCAAAAGTTTAAAACGAAAAGGCAATGTAAGAAAGCATAGCTTTATGGTTTGCAAATATTGCTTATACATTCACTTTTTTCTGTTATTACGATGGAATACTATTTATCGATTAGCATAGAATACAAATTTTGTTTACTTTGCTATTTCTTATAAATCAATTAATTTGTTCTCGTTGACTGTATGGTCTTAAACTTTTGTTCACCGCTGTATATAGAAGGATCGAGTTTACGAGAAACCGATAGACGGGTGTAAAATTTTAAGCGGCGCTTAAGCGCGGAAAGATTGAAAACAGGGCAAGGCCTCGAGTGTTGGTTTAATACGGGTGTAAGTGGATGTAAAGAATTACCGATGAACTGCGAACGATCGGATATAAATGATAAAGTAATATTCGCGTATGAAGGATTGATACTACATGGATATTCGTTGTTTCAAGCCTTCCATGTGTGAATGTTCCGTTGAATGGAATCGTTCTCGCTCGTGCAATGGGAGATTAACCCTTTGCGGACGGAGCAGTAAAGAAAATAGTTACGTCGCGCATTTGTGTTATAAAAACTAAAGCTGTATTTAAATAAGTTTTTCATAAAATCTAACAAAATCATAAACAAACAAATTTAGGCCAACTTGACTTCTTAGGCTAGTATACCCATACGCATCTTATACGTGTCGTTTACGACAGACAAACGCCAGCCGCAGCGCGAGAGTTGGGCGGATATATCCGACACTCGTCCGCAAAGGGTTAACCCTTTCTCTACGAGCGGTGACTATAGTCACCCCGTGAAATTTTGTGAACAGAGTATTATTGCATTATGCAATAATTTTTTAACCCTTTCCTTTCTACGACTGACTATAGTTACGCTCTGCGTAAGATTGAACGTACGACAGATAATTAAAATTGTTCCATAAGTACACACTTTAGCCGTGGCAGCTTGTTCAGCGGGAATTGCTTGCCGAAAAATCCTCCCGTAGCGAAAGGGTTAATTTTAATTAAACGAATCAATAAATTTTTATAAAAGACATTATTAGGTGTACAAGTTAATTTTAGTCTTTTTACTTTTGTCAGGTTCGGAGTTTATTTAAATTTTTGTACCCAAAGGATAATGGATGAAGTAATCCCCCTAACTTTCTATAACCTTTGCTCATCTTTCGGGCAACTGTTGGATGCCTGATTTGAAGAAACTAAGCTGTTTCATTTCGATGAACTGATCTGAAAGTGATTAGAATTCTTCATACTCAGAATTGTTTTTTTATTCTGGAGGTCGAAATTTCCTTCCTGGAACCTTCGGCATCGCGTATTTGCTGGTGGAATAGGTTACAGCATTCTTACCAACAGCATCACAGATCATTTCTGCAGCTTCAACAGCGTTTCTTTTTTAATTGGAATGCAAAGGGCACAAAATGACGAATGTGCTCTTTGCTGCACGTTACCTTTTAAACTATTGTTTACCTAAATTATATTGACCGAATCAAGCAGTCTTCTAACGTTTTGGAAAGTTAGATGTTTACACTATAACGCTCTAAAAATACCGTTACGATATTCAAATTGTAAATAGCCTTTTTCATCATTGAAGAATGAAAAACTAAAATTAACTTGTACACCTAATATTTCTATACCGAAGTGCATTTAGAATATTGCACTTTATATCTTTTTTCAATAGGATATCTTTTAAACGAACTCTACATTCTTAAAAACAAGTATAGCTAGGTATAAAACAAACATTCTGCTTTAAAGCGACTGCTGTAAAGAAAAAAGTATTCAGGAAAACTCATATTTTTCAATAAATGAGAAAAAGCTGTCTTAAATTCTAAACGATAATATATATTCTACTGAAAATTGCATTGAACTAACTTCCTTTCTCTGTTTCTTACTATTACATATAAAACAACTCCAATTAGCTACATTTCATCCACATTGCAATATAAAGATTCAATAGAACAAAGTATCAGTTTAAAAAAAACTAACATTCTCCTCATCAAAAGTTTAAAACGAGAGAGAACAATGTAGAAGATAATTTTGTGATCTGCAAACATTGTCTGTACATTCATTTCTATTGTTATTATGCCAGAACACTACTTATTGATCAGCACAGAATGCAAACTTTCTTTATCATGCTATTCCCTATATTATAAATTAGTTAGTTCAATCTTTTCGACTCATTGATCTTAAACTTTGGCCGCTACTGATAGACGGTTCCCCCTAAATATTCCGCGTCTTCCGATTAACCCGGACGAATACCAGTGAGCAACCTCGGTTTGCGCCCACACTAAATGACAGACGAGCCACGACAACTAAAGGGGCAATATTTTACGAGCGACGACGACGACGACGACGACGACGGCTTTTTATGCGACCCATAAAGACCGCGCGCGTGCATCTGCATTCCCTCTTTCACGTTACCGAAACGCGAGCAAGCTGCAACAGTTCGAGCGGAAGAGTTCGCAATGAAAACGCGGAAACGCGAAACCGGTCTCCGGAACATGAACGCTTTTGGGTGGGGGGTGGGGTGGGGGGGGGGGGGAAGCATGTTTCCGCGAGCGGCGGTTATGAATGAACGAAAGTCGGCGCCGCATGTGCGCGGTGAATTTTTTGGCGGGAGGGAAGAAAAAAAGGGGGTAAAGGAAGCAAGAAAAGTCGATCTGTGCTTACGTACGCGATCGGGGCGTATAATAATCGATCGGGGAAGCGATTAGGCGAGCTGGTTCGGGTCTAATGATAGTGGAGGGAACGTCGATCTGTTGCGTTTGCGAAAGCGCTCGAAAGTAACGCTTCATTGAATGGGCCGGTTGTTGCTAAGTGAATGCCGTAAGAGAGGTTTAACGAGGCCGCGATTGATTACGTGATTGCAGAGATATCGGAGGGTCTAGCCTGGCCTGGGATATAATTAAACAGAGGGGGAACGCGCCGATTAAGGGCGAACTCTTTTCGTTGTCGGTTGGCAGGACAAGCATATTGTCTGCCGCGAATATGAAACTTCAATGATCGACCCTGGCAACATTAAAGGGCAAAGTATTTAATAACGATAATCATATGAATTTGTAACATTTATAAGGATGTAATAGAAATAAGGACAAATGCAATTGTAATAGTATAATTATAATAATGATGTTAATGGTAATCACTCGCTTAACATAGATGTAATATAAATCGTTACAGACGAATTTAATAATTAATGCTATTACTCTTATTATGATCTTGTTATTATTATTATTATTGTGTTATCATTATTATTATTTTTATTGTGTTGTTATTACTACTATTATTATTATTATTGTATTGTTATTACTATTACTATTATTATTATTATTATTATTATTATTATTGTGTTGTTATTACTATTATTATTATTATTATTATCGTATTGTTATTACTATTACTACTACTATTATTATTATTGTTATTATTGTGCTGTTATTACTATTATTACTATTATTATTATTATTTTTATGTTATTATTATTATTTTTATGTTATTATTATTATTATTGTTGTTGTGTTATTATTATTATTATTGTGTTATTATTATTAATATTGTTGTTGTTGTTGTGTTATTATTATTAATATTGTTGTTGTTGTTGTGTTATTATTATTATTATTATGACATTATTATTATCAGCGCTGTTATTTTCTGAATACTATTATCATCATTATCATACTTTCAATACCCACGATGTTATTGAGCACATATCTAAAAAAAGTCTTTTAAGGAATTCAATAATAATTACTAATTATTACTAGTTTGGAGCTTTTCGTTCTTACCGTGATAATTTATATCGTATAAAGAAGCTTGACATTATTATACAAGAGTAACCGTTTATTATGGAGCGACGTTAGATAACAACGGTTACTTTTTTGGTCTCTGTAACATGCTCCGGACTACGTTGAGAGGAAGCAAAACGTGCAACAGATGCTTGAGAAACGCTGTAGAAAGTGCCGGACGATTATTTAGTCAACAAAGTTGAATGACTTCGATGAATGGACAGATGTAGAGCATGCTTTAGGCGTTATTCCTTCACTTACGCAACCAGTTAAGTGCATTATGGTGCCCGAAGTAAATGTTACGGTGTTCGGCTACACGTTTCCAATTGAAACATTTACGGTCCCGTTTGATATCGAACGAACTATTTAAATACCGACAAGCCGTTTAATTGCGACTCGTAGAACATTTAAAACAAATTAATCATTTTTATAATAAATATTTTAATTGGACATTGAAATTTTATATTGGAACGACGGTAACGAACACGTTTTCCGGTTTCCTCGAAAGAGAAATCGAAGAACGACTTGTGTCACGAGTGCAATAATTCTCAGTTTGACTTGAACAGTACGCTTCTTACGGTTCTTTCGAGGCTTCGAGCAATAAGCTTCTCAGAGTGATTCGATATACGCGACCCGATAGGATTTGAATGCAATTTGCTTCGAAACGAGACAGAGATCCCTGCCGGGGGACTCGGTAAATCCGAATTCCATGACGAGGAATCACGAGACGTGCTGCTCGATATGACTTAAAGTACGTAAGACGAATTTATAGTTTGCTCGCCATCTCTCGAGAGCCACGCGAGTCCGTGACATTTCTTATTCCCTTTGACGTGTACAGCTGCGTAAGCCGGAAAATGGAAATTATGATTAAAAGGGAATATTTCTGCAACTGTTGAAATTAACAGTTGGAAACAATATTAAAACCATAAGGAGAATTCTTCAACTCTTAAAAAACTAACTTTACTATTAAAAATTTAATTTTAGAAAAGGCAATATTTGAATAAGTAAAAAGAAATTTATAAAAAAGGAATAATTCTTCTTTATTGTTGTTTCAGTTTGGATGATCTTGGAATACATAATTGGTTTTTCAGAGGATCAAATTTTTAGCAAACAGAAATTAAACAATTTTCAAATATGGTTGTGCTTTACGTGAAAAGCTAAATGCACTATAAAAATTATTTATATATTTTTAAGTACGACTTTTAAGTATCTAGCCTATACTCAAACAACCAACATTCGGATAATCGACGTTCTACTGTATTATACTCTGTCCTTCGTGATATACTTGTGAACGCATCAGAAGTCTGCGCTGAGCTCCGAAAACCAAGTATACCGGAGAGCATCGTGTGTTGCCTACTTCCAGGGACAAGGCAGCATCTAACTTATTAACCCTCGAACGACGGATACCGGGTTCATTGTGACCCAGTCATAAATACTTTTACATCGTTTATCACGTAATGCGTGTGGTTTTCATTCGTTTATGTACATTTGCATATAGTTGGTTTTATGTAAATTTCATATGTGTACTTGCACCTTCGAAACGTTTATACACGATTACTTTTTATATTCGACTGTTGAAACCATCTCAAAACCATCCACTGTGCGAGGATTAATTACAATTTTCTATAATTAAATTTTTGTATGAAAACAAATTTTTACTATGTAATAAAGTTAATGAATGAATTTCTGCTTACACAATAAATTTCAATTAATTCAATTCGTTATGTTAGTAAATTTTATATTAAGTTTACGCAAACTTAATACATTTTTATGCAACTAAGTAGAATTTCTTTACCGAACTTTTAGTTTCAAATTCTTTAATCTGCTACAAATGTATGAGAGACACAGACGATGCTCAAAGGAAGTTGTAAATGTTTCACAGCCTGATTCTCATCTCTTTGAGAACGCTTCTAATTTCCGGCACAGTTTTTGATCCTTATCCGAAGGTCGTATCTTTTTCTTATCTGGCGCACCGCTAATCGGCCTCGATGTGCTTCCAGGGAAAAATGCTTTTCTGGGCTGAACTCCGTCCTTCCTCCCACATTTTCACAGAAAATGACAGTTCTTGGAACGATAATGATAAAGCGCGCGGAAGGAAAATGACCGAGATAACGTCAACGTTGGCGAACCGGCGCGGTTAAGTATAATAATAAATTCTGCGACTCGTGGTTGCAAACACCGATTACCCAACAAATTTCTTTATCCCTGGATGCTGAACGAATTAGACAAAAGAAATAAAAATAAAAAACAGTTGGTATTTGTATTAACCATTAAAGAATCAAACATATTTTCAACAGTTATATTTAAATAGCTACTCTTAACTATTCAAACTATTAAAACAATCGATTAAGCAGTTGCTTTTCTTCAAAACAAATTCTCATATGAAATATAGAAAATAAAAAAGATGTAAAATATACTCCTCCACATATAATACACGATAATATTTATCACATTTCGTTGATCATTAAAAACAACGTGCAGTCAAACCAAATCCGATCTAATAATTCCGAGTTTATTATTAAAAAAAACCAAAGAGCCATTCATTTACGATTAAAAATTCGACATTATTTTTCAGCAAACTTAACATTTCAACGAACCCTCGATCCTCTCTCCTCCGACTTAGACAAAAACAAAAATTAACGTTACAAAAGCGATCGTTCTATCGTCAGAAACTTTCGGTATGCAAATAATTGCGTCCCCCCGTATCACATACAGTGGCTCCAAAAAGTATTCGTACACTGTATTATAAGGAAATTCATTTACTTCTGAAATTCTGATTTCAATGAAACTTTAGAGCATGGTGTGTCCTATGTGGAGCAATTTTTTTGGCGGCAAAATATTTTTTAAGGGGGTGATAACGAATCTTAAAGTTTCAGAAATTTTTCACGTTTTGAATACAAGCTTTTCTGTGTTCGTTTTTTATGACAAGGCGATAGAGTGTTAAAAATTTTCTATTGGAAAGGTTTTGCTACATCAAGTACCATTACAAAGTTATCTTTAAAAAATGAGAGAAAACTCAGAAATTTCAACGCTGGTTTCACCCCTTTAAAACAGCATTTAGATGAAAAGAAGAGATTAATTCATACGTATAATATCACGATCTACATACCCACAACGTTTTATCAAATACTTCTATCAGACTCAGAATTTCAGGGTTAAACGAATTTATTTCTGACATATTGTACGAATACCTTTTGGAGCCACTGTATATGGAAATGATCACGCTTCGTTTACACATGTGTTTCTCTAAATAATTCAGCGTTTGGCCATTGCACGTGCCATTCATATAGGCATCAATGCCCAATTTTTTGAGAAAAATTTGCAGTCTGTCTTAAATGGGAATGTCGCGGTAGGAATAAGTACACATAAAGTGTCGGTAGGAATAGTGTTAAGTGACATTATAAAGTTATCTTTAAAAAATGAGAGAAAACCCAGAAACTTCAACGCTGGTTTCACCCCTTTAAAACGGCATTTAGATGAAAAGAAGAGATTAATTTCTACGTATAATATCACGATCTACATATCCACAAAGTTTTATCAAACATTTCTATCAAACTCAGAATATCAGGATTAAACGAATTTATTTGTGACACAGTGTACGAATTCTTTTTGGTGCCGCTGTAGCTCGAGAAACGGACGGCTCCGTTGCACGATGCTCGGTGTAAAAATCGAAATCGATGTCGTAATCGTGGCCGGTCGTTTCGTAACGTTAACAAACCGATGGCCCCGTAATTCCTGCGGATCGCGACGTTGCGAACGGGCCCGAAGGCGGCATCCTTCCAGCGTAACAATGGCGTGAAATTCAAAAGTCGAAGGAGATCAGCGGGAGAAAGGGCAGCCAGAGACGGAAGAAGCGCAATCAACGACAACAGGGTGTATCCGCCCGCTGAACGCGAGCTCCTCTCATATGCATACCGGTCCCTGTGCCATAATAAATCCGACGATTTGCATCGGGGCCCGTATAATAGCCATGCGCATGTAGAAAGCGAACGTTACGATTTTCAGGGGAATTACGACTCTCCTGTGAATTGTTACACGCATAAAGATCCGCGACGAACAGGCGTCGAATCTTTTCGATCCTTCGCAGACTCTTTTACACGCGTGTTTACCTTCGTGACGATAGATCACGTGTGTTACACTTTGATAATGTATCGGCAACGTAGATCTCTGCTAATATTGTAGTATCGTAGCATTAACCGTTTAAATCCCATGGGTTCGGAATTATTCGGAAATTATACGGTGATGCAGTAATATTTTACGTGGAAAACTATAATTTTACAATGATATTTTCAATTACCCAGAATCTCAATATCGGCTTACTGGGTATAAGATTATTGTATCGCTGTTGGGTATCGAAGGTTGATGCAAAGATAGCCAAGAAAACCGAACGATTGGTTACACCGAACTACAAACTTTGACTCATTCTCTTGTTTTATAAGGTTTAATATATAACCTTGGCATTTAGTACTTTTTGCCCTGAATTTAAGTCAGTTATCTGTATTGTACAGATGTACACAATACACAAATTCCACTCCACGAGTCTGACGCGTGGCTTTTGTTTATGACACAAATTCTTTACCACGAGTCAGACTCTACTAAGTTGTGAAGTCGTTTAAGTTGTTTTAAATATACTTTTATTAACCCTATGAGTGCTGAATACTCTTGGCCTACGCGCTTCGAAGGGAACCGCGTGGCCACGGAAAAGGTCATAAGATGAAGGAAACAAAAATTGACAATCGCATATATGCGTCCATAGTCCCTACGAACAACTTCTGTCAGACGCATATATGCGCCCGTAGCACTCAAAGGGTTAATACTTTAATCGCTTCACTTTTATTTTCACACCTGAATTCCATCTTCCGTTCTACAAAAATCATTTCATAGAATTTTTCTATAATAATAATAAATAATCTTAAGAACATTTTTCCTACATATATTTTATGTAGAAATTATGAGTGTATTGTTTTAACCCTTTGACTGCTACGGGCGCATATATGCGCCCAGCACAAGCCGTCGATATAGACTATGGGCGCACATGTGCGCTCGGCGACGGCTTTGATCATTTACTGCTGTCTTACTGAATTTCTCAAGAAATTATTTTATCATATCCGTGTAACACTCAGAAACAACATACCTTGTTGCTTATCAACAAGAAAAATCTCGTTTATTTCGTCAGTTTTCCCTATATCTTAAATTCGTTTCATCTGTTCATCTGCCATTTGACAAAAGTTATGTATGGTTTGGAGTTCGTTTTGTACATTTCATTTTATATATTTTATAATACATTATAATTATCAAATTATGGCGTTTTAAAACTTTACCCTTGACGAATAAATAATATATATTGGAGATAAAAAATATTTAAAAAATTGAAAAATATTAATTTTGGAGTGGATAAAGTAACAGTAATTTGATTCTGTACAATATTACAATTGAATACACCGCCGAACAGATTGAGATTGCGTGAAAAAGTATTCAGTCCCCAGCGACAGTTAGTGCCGGCTGCACGCCGTCGACGCGAAGCGTTTCGGCTCAGAGTCTTCCGCAGTCAAAGGGTTAAAGAGAAATACTTTTTCTTCTAAAATACAATGTCCACGCGCAATGCGTACACTTTCTGTGTACAAGCGAACCGAACTACCGTAGCGAAAGGGTTAATTTGCTCCCGGGGCGGTGAAAACACGCGGACGCGTCGCTGGCTCGTTATCGAGCGACAATTTTTCCGTTCCATGCGCGATTTCCAGGCAGCCCGCGGCGTTCCCACGAGCGCACGCTCGAAAAACTCGCGCCCGCTCCTCCATTGTCCTTCGTCGGAAGACCGGAGCATTCTCAGGTGCGAAACGCGCGCACCACTCAAATGTTGCGCGCTTTCTAAACCGCAATTTGTCGTCACGCGTAATAATGTTCTCGTTTGACGGGGCGTGCCCCACCTTTATGCGCCGTCTAATTAACCGCCTCATTGTTCCGCCTGTTGTACCTTTCGTATGCGTCGCGCTCTCGGGGATCGTACAACAACCGTGTACCGGTACACGCACACACGTTCCAGGCTGAAAATTTTGGATTCCGTAGGAAATTTCAGTTCTCGGATAACTTTGTTATTTGCTCGTGGAAAATAGTTCATATGATTATCGTCGTTGTTGCATGTTCTTTGCAAGCTTATTGAAGCCATAAAATTGAAAGTTATGAGATTGTGGAAATTGTAGAACATGTAAAATTGAACATTGTAAGATCATGGAAATTGTAGAACATGTAAAATTGAAAATTGTAAGATCATGGAAATTGTAGAACATGTAAAATTGAAAATTGTAGGATCATGGAAATTGGAGAACATGTAAAATTGACAATTGTAAGATCATGGAAATTATAGAACATGTAAAATTGACAATTGTAAGATCATGGAAATTGTAGACCATGTAAAATTGAAAATTGTAAGATTATGGAAATTGTAGAACAGATAAAATTGAGAGTTATGAGGTCATGGAAATTGTAGAACATGTAAAATTGAAAATTGTAAGATCATGGAAATTGTAGAACATGTAAAATTAAAAATTGTAAGATCATGGAAATTGTAGAACAGATAAAATTGAAATTGTAAGATCATGGAAATTGTAGAACATGTAACATTAAAAATTGTAAGATCATGGAAATTGTAGAACATGTAAAATTGAAAATTGTAAGATCATGGAAATTGTAGAACATGTAAAATTAAAAATTGTAAGATCATGGAAATTGTAGAACAGATAAAATTGAGAGTTATGAGGTCATGGAAATTGTAGAATTGTGGAAGCTGTATCATATAAGGAAAATTATTAACGATATAAAGCCTAGCGAACGATATTAAAGATCGTAGGTTGAAAAATCAAATCATACTAGAATTCATTTGCTTCGTACAGAAACTGAACGTTCATAGTTTCTGCGGAGCGAGTGCCCGAGTTGTCTACGATTCATGATCAAAGAGAGAAAAAAGGAGGGAGGAGACATATTTCGCGCAACAACAGTAGGACTCTGAACTAGGGTGAACAAATTTCTGGGTAGACTTTAAAACGAGAAGATGTTCGAGAATAATGAAAGGGGTTCGCCAGATATCTTCAGCTATCGATCGGCCAATTCTAATATAAGATATCTACAGTCGCAGCTAATCAGGTCAACGAGAGGAAAGAAGGGAAGAGCATTCTATGTGGGACTGCAAAGTGGTGGAGGTTAACGTGCCTTCGCTAGTTCGTCTTCATCCCGCCTATGCGTTCGACTCTGTTAAGGTCTTCGGATTTCGTAACACTCGATTGCCATTTAGTTTCACTAAGAAGGTTCTCCTGACTTGAAGAGGCAACGTTTCAATATAAAATTGAAAGCAAAACGCAAAACAATGAACAATTTGAATGCGAAGACCGTAAGCTTAGGTCGAAAGACTGTTTTTAAAAAAAATTGAATTTATGAAAAAGGTATTCTTAATCGAACAATATTCTAATTCCTCTTACAGCGAATCTAGGAAGATATAACGAATTCAGGGATGCAATTATTTTACATGTAGATTATACAGAATCGTTTAACCCTTTGCACTCGAGAGGTGATCGTTAATCATCAAATGATAGCTTCGAAAGTTTTCAGACTTTAATTAGTTTGTTTATTAGTAAGACTCAGAGGTTAAGTAGCCGTATATGTAAATTGTAGTATATCACTTGACTAAAATAAACGACGTTTAATATAAGCAAATCTTACTGAATATTTCGAATTTGAAAATTTTTGAAATCAATACTGTTATATGACTAACAGACACTTCTCGAGTGCAAAGGGTTAACAGGGTATCCCTTTGTCGTGCCTCCGCAGCGATCGCGTCTTCGACAAACGGGAACGAACTTCAAACGGGTTAATCGATTTGCTTAACCTCGCGGAATCAAGGGATACCGTGCAGTGTGCAGTTCGCAGGTGCAGGCTTCCGCAAATAAACTTAGAACGGTACAATGTTCATGGGCTTCGAGGTAATCCCGCGGTTATTCTCGTTTACCGATGCCCTTTTCAATTCATTTCAAACCTTAATTAATTGTTCCCCATATTGCAACCGCTAAGCTTCAGCTCAATTTCACTTTACAGCCATTTAATACTATTTGACGTTAACATGCAATTATCCTAATTATGTAATCAGTAATCTAAAGTTCTATTAACAACACCGTAGATACAATGTGGCGATACAGGAAACCAGTTCTATGATTTGTGAATATTTTCCTAGCAGTGAGTGAGATAGTGAAGCAACGTTCTACTGTTCTAGCATAAAGTACAAATTTCTTTCATCATGTTACTTGCATAAATTTAATAAACTCGATATCTGGTTTAAGTGTATACTGATAGTAATTTTTCAACTGTTGACAATAGGAATAATTACAAGTTTGATTTCAGTGGAAGAACTTATTAACCCTTTGACATACAATGACGTTTGGGAGATGTTTTGAAATGTTTCATACTTTACAGAACTACTAATTTATTATCTTGTAATGTTACTTAATTTACTGTTCATTAAAATTATACATCAACCTGGTTAAATGTTATATAGCGATGCAAATTTCAAAATAAAATGTTCTGTTTCTAAGCCTACGCATAACCGTACAGTTGTGGCAAATTGAATGGTACTTTTCGGACGCATCAAATTCCGTTTTATTTGTACGTCAAGGGGTTAAAGTTCAACACCGACGTCATTTTTCGATCAACGTCATTTGATTGCAAACGTGAAATTCACTTAACTTCGTTTACTTTTATCGTGTCCTATTGGTTACAGCATCCACAGTCTCGTATAAAAGATAAAAATATGCGTTCTTATAAATTGTACGTTACGTGACACATTCGATAAACCAAATGCCTATCGTGACTGCATTAGTTTTTTCTTTTTAAATATACCTTTACTCATGTCAACCTTAATCTAAAGGTTTTTACATTTTTCGTGTCTTGTGTTTAGCATAGTGTTGTATATGGTTTTGTTTTTATGTATAGCGTTTCTCGTCGTGCATATCTTATGACCAGCATCAAATATTGCAAGAACAGAGTTGCAAGGTTTTTATATTTTTCGTATTTTGTGTTTAGTATAGTATTGTATATAGTTTTCTTTTTTATGTATAACGTTTCTCGTCGTGCATATCTTATGACCAGCATCAAATATTGCAAAAACAGAGTTGCAAGGTTTTTATATTTGTCGTATCTTGTGTTTAGCATAGTATTGTATACAGTTTTCTTTTTTATGTATAACGTTTCTCGTGCATATCTTTATGCCCAGCATCAAATATTGCAAGAACAGAGTTGCAAGGTTTCTATATTTTTCGTATCTTGTATTTAGCATAGTATTGTATATACTTTTTTTTATGTATAACGTTTCTCGTCGTGCATACCTTATGACCAGCGTTAAATATTACAAGAACAGAAATGCAAGGTTTTTATATTTTTCGTATCTTGTGTTTAGTATAGTATTGTATATAGTTTTCTTTTTTATGTATAACGTTTCTGGTGCATATCTTACGACCAGCGTCAAATGTTGCAAAAACAGAGTTGCAAGGTTTTTATATTTTTCGTATTTTGTGTTTAGTATAGTATTGTATATAGTTTTCTTTTTTATGTATAACGTTTCTCGTGCATATCTTATGACCAACGTCAAATATTGCAAGAACAGAAATGCAAGGTTTTTATATTTTTGGTATCTTGTATTTAGTATAGTATTGTATATAGTTTTTTTTATGTATAACGTTTCTCGTGCATATCTTATGACCAGCGTCAAATATTGCAAGAACAGAGTTGCATGGTTTTTATATTTTTCGTATCTTGTGTTTAGTATAGTATTGTATATAGTTTTCTTTTTTATGTATAACGTTTCTCGTGCATATCTTATGACCAGCGTCAAATATTGCAAGAACAGAGCACTGCATTAGTTCAGGTAAACGGAGTGTTACAGTGCCAAGAGAAGAAAGAAGAGTAAACGGGATCGATTTACACGATCGAAGAATGCCTGGAACAGTTGCGATTCGAGTTTTGGAACGAAATCTACGTTCCTCACGCTGGCTGAATTACCAAACGACGACGGAGGCGCGCGTGGTTGGCGTATCGATTTTGCCAGTAGAAAGTAAATCGGTTCTAATCGGTGCCCGTTCAACTCGACGGAGATCGATAGGTGCACACGCTGGCTGCTGCCGACAGGTGCAATTTCCGCGAGCGACTTGGCACGGTAACGTACACCGACAACACTAGAGTTGCTCCACCTTAATCGCGACGCTGAATCTGCTAAACGCTTGCCAAGGTTTTCGACGAAGGTACAAGAAGGACCATTGTTTTGTAACGCTTGCCCGTTAACCCTCCGACTACTGAAGCTTGGCGACCTGGCCATGGGTCTTTCGAGACCCTCACGGATATTCCACTAATCCATATTTAGAGCCGTCCAAGCGGCTCACCAATGTTACGCTACCCAATGTGACGATCGCTCGAGATCGAAGTCCTCACCGATACTGTATGCAAATCACCCGATTCATAGGAAGATATAGCAGCGTATAGGAACAAATAATAATAACGTGAATTATCAAACGTCGAAGCTATATTTATTGTATATTTACGTATTGTCACGTATGCTATATAAAATTTGCTGGATTTTTCTCGAATGGCCACTGCAAACGGGTCTTTCATAATTATCGCACACGGCTATATATTTATTATCATTGTCTACACAAAGACAACACGGACCTATCTTTTATTTTACGTTCCTACATAGTGCTGAAAACTAAAATCTAAATAGTAAATACGAAAATAATATACAATACTAAATACTAAATACAAGAATAGTGTAAACTACAAAATATTAAATACTAAAATATAAATGCTAAAATGCTAGAACAATAATAAAAGCACGGAAATATAAAGTAAACTTTGAAATAAAGAATTGTTTCGATTTGCTGCACACGTTTCTTCTTCAGAGCGTTGTTAGAAACTGACTGTCGTCGGTTTCGTTACTTCGACACTCTGATGGAAACGTATATGTGTTAGTACGATCGTTACTTTTCTTCTACCACACAGCACTCGTCGTTGTATGCGTTTAAAGGATTCTCAGCATGGGTTACGAAAGACCCAGAGACCGCAGGCGGAGGGTTAATGCTGCTGCCGTTGCTGCTCGTCAATCCTCACGTGCTGACAACACCTTTGGAACCGTAAAAGGTTCCAACTGTATTACGTGACACGTTTCATCTTCTTCTGATACACCTTCGTATCTCTGTGGTATCAGTTCGGTGTGCACAGCTAAAAATAATTTCCACTTTTCGTTTGAAAATTTGAAAACTTCCTCCGAGTTTCATTAAATCTGTTATTTTTATTAACTTTCATTCGGCAATTTAATTATTCTGTTCATGACCAGTCTCATCAATTTAGGTTTATTCAGAATTGTGAAGATTTATCGTGTCAATGGTCTTAGGAAGAGAATCAGGATTTGTTGAAGATAAAATGTCAGTTACTAGGAATAAATTAATTAAATTAATTACTATTGTTATTAATTAATTAAATTATAACACTCAATTAATTAAATACTAAAATTCAATTAAAAAAATTTATAACATGCGGTTTGGTAATGCCTGTTACATAACAACGGCAGAAACAAACTGATTCAGAAATTATGCAAAAAAGGATTTTTCCCTCCATTTTCGATGAGTGAATTTTTGAGCAAGCCAGCCACTATACTGTTAGTAGAGATACACAAATTTCTAACAAAACACCGATTACACTTATAGCCGTATTTAGTCATAAGATTAGTACTAAGTCCTTTGTATTTGGTAAAAATGTAAGTGTAATAGCATAATGTTAATAACCCCATATAGGGTTTTATAGTTTAACCCTTTCGCTACGGCGGGCCTCGCCGCGGAGTGTCTTGTGTGGAACGGAGCGCCGTGCCGAAAGTGCGAACATTAAACGCAGATAGTCTTCAGCATTCAAGACCAAGACTTTTGTCTCAGAAACGACTTTTTAACTTTTAGAAGCAAAATGATTCATGTTCATAATTTTTCCATGAACAGATTTTTAATTCAATAATACGATTAATATTTTTATATTATACAACAAAATAGTAACTATAATTATAACATAATGTTGACCAATAACCTTTTAATAATCATATTTTGTATGAAACTCCTCGAAACACAGATAAAACTTGACTTTTGGCTCAATTTTTATGGTAGATGATAGGGTGACTATAGTCACCCGTCGTGTATAGGTGGCATCTTGTGGTCGGTGGCTATAGTCACCCGTAGTAGCGAACGGATTAATAAAAAAAAAAAAAAATTGAATAATAACCACAAACATGCAATTGTTTTCTTCTTCTCTTGCATTAAGATTAAGGGCAGCGCGACAAAAACGCATTGCATCGAGGTGTAGCCGAATGTACGCGGACCTCTTGGTCTATTTCTGAAACGGGATAAACAAATCGCGGTCATTAGCGTTCCCACGGCGTTATGCTTAGCTTTCCACCACCAGCGACCCGTGTACGCCGCAAAATATCTTCAGAGTGTTGCGTCGTCGAGAGAAAAACCGCGGCATTGGACCCAGATGTCTGCGAGCCGATGGATCGCAGAAAAAATGACGCCCACAACGACGGCGTGACGAACGAAAGTGGCAAGAACTTTCGTTAACAAATTCCACGACGAGCTCGCTCCTCCGTTATGACGAGCTTCTGCGTTGTATCCAGCTTGAAAAATCGATTCCATATGACTGGAACGCAAGCTTGATAGTCTCTTCGCCTAAAGTGAGGCAAAGTTCTTCATTTTTCATTCCAATGAGTTGAACAGTTTGATCATTCAGTAAATACTCGTGCCTGTTACTTATATCCGTCCGTTAAAGGGTTAGAAATAGAAAAAAAGATTTCTTTTTATTTTGTGTTTATGATTCTAATTGCTTTATCACAATTATTTTAGTTTTTGTATCGGTATTATTTAATATCGTGCGGATTTCGATACACTTATCAACAATCACTGGTGTTTATGGGGTTAGTTCTGTTGTATAAATGTTTATGAGGTCATTATGGGTTAAATAGGTCTGCCGGATGTTTCCTTTTCAATCTTCTCGGTAGAAGGGAGTAACAGTCGTGTATCAAGGAGTTTTTATAATTTTTAATCTTGTGTTGATGTGCTTTAGACCGTCTAAATTTTACTTTAACCTTCGATTGTCACTCTGAATCGAAACGATCGCGATCCATCGATCGACTGGCGAAAGGTATCTTCAAGTTACAATGCCACTTCGTTTGTCAATTTTTTATTACCAGAATACATTCTACGCTCTTCAAGTTGTACTCCAAAATTTTCTCAATTTTCAAATAACAGCTAAAAGTTGAAGTATGTCTAGAATAGGTGTGACGACTGAGAGTTAATTATCGTGCACAGAATCGATTTAAGTGGCGTTTTCTCGACGGGCCTTACGAAATATTTGGAAGAATAATAATCGTGAATTAGCATTCAGTCCCGGTAAAAGCTTTGCAAATGGCTGGCCTCGGGTCGAATGACGATTATCCCGTGGTTGTGGCAACCGCTGATGGAAATTACGTTCCGCTTCACTGTGATTACAGCCACGCTCGTGAATAGCCTTCGGCACGTGCTCGGTTGCCGACAGACTTACCTAAACCAACGAATTCTTTACCCCCCCGACTCGGTGCAACACGCCATCAGGCATCGGTTTCACGATTAATCATTTTCCATTACGGTTTTATCGGCCGTATAATCCGGATTACGCAATCCCTTACCGACGTTCACCTGGTTCTCTTTCAACGTATTTTGCTATCAGTCTAAATCAGTCTGCGGATATTTAAAAGTCAAAGGCGCGATACGTTTGTTCTCTATTTTTTCTTCTTTTCTTTCTTCTTTCTCGCCAAACAAATAACTATCACGGTTGGAACGGTGAATATTATTTCTTTAACTGCATCGTATTTCTTTGTTCGTATTGTTGGATTTGGAAAAACATTATTATAGTTTGTACCTCCTCGTCTAAAGGTGTGACGGTCGGGACAGGTAATTTTCGGACCGACCCCTGACCCTGTGAGTGTAAGGACGGCCAGGAAATAGTAAAAAAAAATAGTCATTCAGCGGAATTCACAGAGAGCAGACCTCGTGTTGTTTTATTTTAACCCTTTGAGGCGCAGGATTTCAGAAAATAAATAGATCCATGTTGCATAGGAATTTTGTTGCGTTTTAAATTAAACAAAATTGGTATATTTTTATTAACAAAGTACCGACATGTTGAAACTTGCCAACACAAACGAACATACTTATAAGATTTTTTTTTATGGTGTTACCAACTGCTTTACGTAAATAAAACTAAGTATAAACCGATGCGCATGCAGCTATTGCAATATTTCGAGGTGGATCTAAAAACGTTCCGCCATGCATTGCCGTGAATAAAAAAAGTGGGACGTTTTTAATCCCACCGTGCCCTAAATAGTTAACCCAAGTACCCTTGCTGCCCATTCCTAACACTCGTACCGTTTAGCGTATCTCCGCGATTTTTGTTATTTCAATTCAACACGTATTTTTGTTTAATCCTTTGAACTCTATGGACGCGTATATGCGTCTGGCGAAAACTATCAGTGTGGACTAAGGACACATATATGCGTTTTCCGTAAGTGTTCGGCATGGATTAAGGATTTGCATATATGCGCTTGTCAATTTTTTCGAGCAGCTACGCAGAAGTAATACCATTATGCGAGTGTGAGATAAATATAAATGCATTCTTTAGCAACGGTTTATAATAAAGAATTAACCCTTTGGCCTATAACCACGAGTCTGACTCGTGGTAAAGAATTTGTGTCATAAACGAAAACCACGAGTCTGACTCGTGGTAAAGAATTTGTGCCATAAACGAAAACCACGAGTCAGATTCGTGGTGTAGAATTTGTGCATAAGGTGCCGCGTGTTATTATTAAAACAGAGTTATTCCACATCGAATATTTTTCCTTTGATTATGATTACACTTTAGACGTCTTAAAATTACTATTTGTACCTGAACATTGTATATTATTTCACAATTCCTTTCGTTACACTGAAATCTATGTATGGGACACGGCTGAACAGTTGAATGGCACGGCGCGCGACCGACTTTCTTGTTTACTATAGCTCGCGCAATTGGCAGATATCGCGTAGGCCAAGGGGTTAATACTAAAAAATAACGCTCTTGAATCATTTAATCTCGTGCGAAAAAATTACTATAACTTATTACGATTTTTTTTCAGACTACAGCCGACGATCTAGCGATAAAGTATTCCGTCCACAGCGATCGTCAGCGCTGGGTATAAAGGAACTTCTTATTTCAAAGAATATTTAATGTTTGATGGTGCTTCTATCACAAGGACGCTGACAATTTTACAGGAATTTTTTCTTATAAAAATACCAATTATGGTAGAAATACGTGTTTTCGGGAAATGGCTTAGAAATTTTGTAATCGCCATACAAGACGTTGGAAGAGAATAGTAAGGTTACTAATTAGTAGATAATGGATAAACTATACAGAACACAGTACATACACACGCTTGTAGATATCTGTTATAACAGTTTTCAGATAATCGTTCGACAGTATTTGTACAAACCACGTATCAGATACAGAGAGCAATTACACAGAGTTACAGTTAAAATAACATTCTGTTTAATTCGATTCCCTATTCTCACAAAACATTAAAAGCTCTGCAACACAAGACAATTATCAAATTAAGCGATTCTATACAGACTTTCCTTTCGTTGTTTGCAGAAATCTTTCTTTAGCATAAAAAGAGTCAGTAAAAACGCGAAGGAGGGACCTGTTACGACTAAAAGAGGGTACTACAGAGGTTAATATGATCCACTTAGCAACTGCAACCGTAGTTTTTGCAGGATTTTGCGATGTAATTTTTTGATCCTGACGAAATCGCTACTCGAGACATCTTGAACGTGTATGGCTTCGTCGAGACGACATTTATGCGATTAAAAACATGTTTCCGAGAGAAACTCCGAGGGTTCACGAACATGTCTTTGAAAGCATTTGTGCAAAAAGGTTACGAGTATAATAATCGTTTCTTTGAATTTCAACGGTTTTACGATGAGGAAGACTTTTATTTTAAAACAAAGTAACGAGTATTTTAATTAGCAAATATACGAAACGAACCCATTTTCCGGTTTCGTCAGGAAGTACAGAAAAGCAGCGCTGCACTTTCTACTTTAATCGCAACTTAACTGTTGACTTTATCCACTTTCCTATTGTTTAAACTTCAACAAGTACTTACTAATGTCTTGTTTTTCACTCCAATTCTGTTTATAAGTAATTTAAATAAATAAT
>JAOPTO010000838.1:0-16261 GCA_033822845.1 Tetrapedia diversipes
TGTCTAGTCAGAATATTATAGCGTTTACTAATAACCCTCTCCACGGTCGACAAACAGAAAAATATTTTATTTTAGCAATATTGAGTTATTAAATCACTTTATATTATCATTTTAGTTCACTACTTTCTTAAGATCTTAGTGTTTCGTCGGTGTCCTTGTTGAATTGCACTCATTTACATGTATATTGTCCAATAATTTTATTTGTTTAACTAATTTATTCTGAATAATTAAATTTAATTGTGTCTAGTCAGAATATTATAGCGTTTACTAATAACCCCCTCCACGGTCGACAAACACAAAAATATTTTATTTTAGCAATATTGAATTATTAAATCACTTTATATTATCATTTTACTTCACTATTTTCTTAAGATCTTAGTGTTTCGTCGGTGTCCTTGTTGAATTGCACTCATTTACATGTATATTGTCCAATAATTTAATTTGTTTAACTAATTTATTCTGGATAATTAAATTTAATTGTGTCTAGTCAGAATATTATAGCGTTTACTAATAGCCCCCTCCACGGTCGACAAACACAAAAATATTTTATTTTAGCAATATTGAATTATTAAATCACTTTATATTATCATTTTACTTCACTACTTTCTTAAGATCTTAGTGTTTCGTCGGTGTCCTTGTTGACTTGCACTCATTTACATGTATATTGTCCAATAATTTAATTTGTTTAACTTATATATTCGGATTAATTAAATTTAATTGTGGCTAGTCAGAATATTTTAGGGTTTACTAAGTGTCCCCCTCCTCAGTTGTTTAACACAAAAATATTGTGTTTTAGCCATATTGGATTAGTAAATCACTTTATATTATCATTTTAGTTCACTATTTTCTTAAGATCTTAGTGTTTCGTCGGTGTCCAAGTTGAATTGCACTCATTTACATGTATATTGTCCAATAATTTAATTTGTTTAACTAATTTATTCTGGATAATTAAATTTAATTGTGTCTAGTCAGAATATTATAGCGTTTACTAATAACCCCCTCCACGGTCGACAAACAGAAAAATATTTTTTTTTAGCAATATTGAATTATTAAATCACTTTATATTATCATTTTACTTCACTACTTTCTTAAGATCTTAGTGTTTCGTCGGTGTCCTTGTTGAATTGCACTCATTTACATGTATATTGTCCAATAATTTAATTTGTTTAACTAATTTATTCGGAATAATTAAATTTAATTGTGTCTAGTCAGAATATTATAGCGTTTACTAATAACCCCCTCCACGGTCGACAAACAGAAAAATATTTTAGTTTAGCAATATTGAATTAGTAAATCACTTTATATTATCATTTTAGTTCACTATTTTCTTAAGATCTTAGTGTTTCGTCGGTGTCCCTGTTGCTTTGCACTCATTTACATGTATATTGTCCAATAATTTAATTTGTTTATCTAGTTTATTCTGTATAATTAAATTTAATTGTGTCTAGTCAGAATATTATAGCGTTTACTAATAACCCCCTCCACGGTCGACAAACACAAAAATATTTTATTTTAGCAATATTGAATTATTAAATCACTTTATATTATCATTTTAGTTCACTGCTTTCTTAAGATCTTAGTGTTTCGTCGGTGTCCTTGTTGAATTGCACTCATTTACATGTATATTGTCCAATAATTTAATTTGTTTAAATTATATATTCGGATTAATTAAATTAATTTGTGGCTAGTCAGAATATTTTAGGGTTTACTAAGTGTCCCCCTCCTCAGTTGTTAAACACAAAAGTATTGTATTTTAGCCATATTGAATTAGTAAATCACTTTATATTATCATTTCAGTTCACTATTTTCTTAAGATCTTAGTGTTTCGTCGGTGTCCTTGTTTAATTGCACTCATTTACATGTATATTGTCCAATAATTTAATTTGTTTAACTAATTTATTCTGAATAATTAAATTTAATTGTGTCTAGTCAGAATATTATAGCGTTTACTAAATGTCCCCTCCTCAGTTGTTAAACACAAAAATATTGTGTTTTAGCCATATTGGATTAGTAAATCACTTTATATTAGCATTTCAGTTCACTATTTTCTTAAGATCTTAGTGTTTCGTCGGTGTCCTTGTTGAATTGCACTCATGTACATGTATATTGTCCAATAATTTAATTTGTTTAACTTATATATTCGGATTAATTAAATTTAATTGTGGCTAGTCAGAATATTTTAGGGTTTACTAAGTGTCCCCCTCCTCAGTTGTTTAACACAAAAATATTGTGTTTTAGCCATATTGGATTAGTAAATCACTTTATATTATCATTTTAGTTCACTATTTTCTTAAGATCTTAGTGTTTCGTCGGTGTCCTTGTTGCTTTGCACTCATTTACATGAATATTGTCCAATAATTTAATTTGTTTAACTAGTTTATTCTGAATAATTAAATTTAATTGTGTCTAGTCAGAATATTATAGCGTTTACTAATAACCCCCTCCACGGTCGACAAACACAATAATATTTTATTTTAGCAATATTGAATTATTAAATCACTTTATATTAACATTTTACTTCACTACTTTCTTAAGATCTTAGTGTTTGGTCGGTGTCCTTGTTGCTTTGCACTCATTTACATGTATATTGTCCAATAATTTAATTTGTTTAATTAATTTATTCTGGATAATTAAATTTAATTGTGTCTAGTCAGAATATTATAGCGTTTACTAATAACCCCCTCCACGGTTGACAAACAGAAAAATATTGTGTTTTAGCCATATTGGATTAGTAAATCACTTTATATTATCATTTTCGTTCACTATTTTCTTAAGATCTTAGTGTTTCGTCGGTGTCCTTGTTGAATTGCACTCATTTACATGTATATTGTCCAATAATTTAATTTGATTAACTAATTTATTCTGAATAATTAAATTTAATTGTGGCTAGTCAGAATATTTTAGCGTTTACTAAATGTCCCCCTCCTCAGTTGTTAAACACAAAAATATTGTGTTTTAGCCATATTGAATTAGTAAATCACTTTATATTATCATTTTAGTTCACTACTTTCTTAAGATCTTAGTGTTTCGTCGGTATCCTTGTTGAATTGCACTCATTTACATGTATATTGTCCAATAATTTAATTTGTTTAACTTATATATTCTGATTAATTAAATTTAATTGTGGCTAGTCAGAATATTTTAGCGTTTACTAAATGTCCCCCTCCTCAGTTGTTAAACACAAAAATATTGTGTTTTAGCCATATTGGATTATTAAATCACTTTATATTATCATTTTAGTTCCCTATTTTCTTAAGATCTTAGTGTTTCGTCGGTGTCCTTGTTGAATTGCACTCATTTACACGTATATTGTGCAATAATTTAATTTGTTTAACTAATTTATTCTGAATAATTAAATTTAATTGTGTCTAGTCAGAATATTATAGCGTTTACTAAAAACCCCCTCCACGGTCGACAAACACAAAAGTATTTTATTTTAGCAGTATTGAATTATTAAATCACTTTATATTATCGTTTTAGTTCACTACTTTCTTAAGATCTTAGTGTTTCGTCGGTGTCCTTGTTGCTTTGCACTCATTTACATGTATATTGTCCAATAATTTAATTTGTTTAACTTATATATTCGGATTAATTAAATTTAATTGTGGCTAGTCAGAATATTATAGCGTTTACTAATAAACCCCTCCACGGTCGACAAACACAAAAATATTTTATTTTAGCAATATTGAATTACTAAATCACTTTATATTAACATTTTACTTCACTACTTTCTTAAGATCTTAGTGTTTCGTCGGTGTCCTTGTTGAATTGCACTCATTTACATGTATATTGTCCAATAATTTAATTTGTTTAACTAATTTATTCTGGATAATTAAATTTAATTGTGTCTAGTCAGAATATCATAGCGTTTACTAATAACCCCCTCCACGGTCGACAAACACAAAAATATTTTATTTTAGCAATATTGAATTATTAAATCACTTTATATTATCATTTTAGTTCACTACTTTCTTAAGATCTTAGTGTTTCGCCGGTGTCCTTGTTGAATTGCACTCATTTACATGTATATTGTCCAATAATTTAATTTGTTTAACTTATATATTCGGATTAATTAAAATTAATTGTGGCTAGTCAGAATATTTTAGCGTTTACTAAATGTCCCCCTCCTCAGTTGTTAAACACAAAAATATTGTGTTTTAGCCATATTGAATTAGTAAATCACTTTATATTAACATTTTACTTCACTACTTTCTTAAGATCTTAGTGTTTCGTCGGTGTCCTTGTTGAATTGCACTCATTTACATGTATATTGTCCAATAATTTAATTTGTTTAACTATTTTATTCTGAATAATTAAAGTTAATTGTGTCTAGTCAGAATATTATAGCGTTTACTAATAACCCCCTCCACGGTCGACAAACACAAAAATATTTTATTTTAGCAATATTGAATTATTAAATCACTTTATATTATCATTTTACTTCACTACTTTCTTAAGATCTTAGTTTTTCGTCGGTGTCCTTGTTGAATTGCACTCATTTACATGTATATTGTCCAATAATTTAATTTGTTTAACTTATATATTCGGATTAATTAAATTTAATTGTGTCTAGTCAGAATATTATAGCGTTTACTAAATGTCCCCCTCCTCAGTTGTTAAACACAAAAATATTTTGTTTTAGCCATATTGGATTAGTAAATCACTTTATATTATCATTTTAGTTCACTATTTTCTTAAGATCTTAGTGTTTCGTCGGTGTCCTTGTTGAATTGCACTCATTTACATGTATATTGTCCAATAATTTAATTTGTTTAACTAATTTATTCTGATTAATTAAATTTAATTGTGTCTAGTCAGAATATTATAGCGTTTACTAATAACCCCCTCCACGGTCGACACACACAAAAATATTTTATTTTAGCAATATTGAATTATTAAATCACTTTATATTATCATTTTACTCCACTACTTTCTTAAGATCTTAGTGTTTCGTCGGTGTCCTTGTTGAATTGCACTCATTTACATGTATATTGTCCAATAATTTTATTTGTTTAACTTATATATTCAGATTAATTAAATTTAATTGTGTCTAGTCAGAATATTATAGCGTTTACTATTAACCCCCTCCACGGTCGACAAACAGAAAAATATTTTATTTTAGCAATATTGAATTATTAAATCACTTTATATTAACATTTTACTTCACTACTTTCTTAAGATCTTAGTGTTTCGTCGGTGTCCTTGTTGAATTGCACTCATTTACATGTATATTGTCCAATAATTTAATTTGTTTAACTAATTTATTCTGAATAATTAAATTTAATTGTGGCTAGTCAGAATATTATAGCGTTTACTAATAACCCCCTCCACGGTCGACAAACACAAAAATATTTTATTTTAGTAATATTGAATTATTAAATCACTTTATATTATCATTTTACTTCACTACTTTCTTAAGATCTTAGTGTTTCGTCGGTGTCCTTGTTGAATTGCACGCATTTACATGTATATTGTCCAATAATTTAATTTGTTTAACTAATTTATTCTGAATAATTAAATTTAATTGTGGCTACTCAGAATATTTTAGCGTTTACTAAATGTCCCCCTCCTCAGTTGTTAAACACAAAAATATTGTGTTTTAGCCATATTGAATTAGTAAATCACTTTATATTATCATTTTACTTCACTACTTTATTAAGATCTTAGTGTTTCGTCGGTGTCCTTGTTGAATTGCGCTCATTTACATGTATATTGTGCAATAATTTAATTTGTTTAACTAATTTATTCTGAATAATTAAATTTAATTGTGTCTAGTCAGAATATTATAGCGTTTACTAATAACCCCCTCCACGTCGACAAACACAAAAATATTTTATTTTAGCAATATTGAATTATTAAATCACTTTATATTATCGTTTTAGTTCACTACTTTCTTAAGATCTTAATGTTTCATCTGTGTCCTTGTTGAATTGCACACATTTACATGTATATTGTCCAATAATTTTATTTGTTTAACTTATATATTCAGATTAATTAAATTTAATTGTTTCTAGTCAGAATATTATAGCGTTTACTAATAACCCCCTCCACGGTCGACAAACAGAAAAATATTTTTTTTTAGCAATATTGAATTATTAAATCACTTTATATTATCGTTTTAGTTCACTACTTTCTTAAGATCTTAGTGTTTCGTCGGTTTCCTTGTTGAATTGCACTCATTTACATGTATATTGTCCAATAATTTAATTTGTTTAACTTATATATTCAGATTAATTAAACTTAATTGTGGCTAGTCAGAATATTTTAGGGTTTACTAAATGTCCCCCTCCTCAGTTGTTAAACACAAAAATATTGTGTTTTAGCCATATTGAATTATTAAATCACTTTATATTAACATTTTACTTCACTACTTTCTTAAGATCTTAGTGTTTCGTCGGTGTCCTTGTTGCTTTGCACTCATTTACATGTATATTGTCCAATAATTTAATTTGTTTAACTAATTTATTCTGAATAATTAAATTTAATTGTGTCTAGTCAGAATATTATAGCGTTTACTAAATGTCCCCTCCTCAGTTGTTAAACACAAAAATATTGTGTTTTAGCCATATTGGATTAGTAAATCACTTTATATTATCATTTTAGTTCACTACTTTCTTAAGATCTTAGTGTTTCGTCGGTGTCCTTGTTGAATTGCACTCATTTACATGTATATTGTCCAATAATTTAATTTTTTTAACTAATTTATTCTGAATAATTAAATTTAATTGTGGCTAGTCAGAATATTTTAGCGTTTACTAATAACCCCCTCCACGGTCGACAAACACAAAAATATTTTATTTTAGCAATATTGAATTATTAAATCACTTTATATAATCATTTTAGTTCACTATTTTCTTAAGATCTTAGTGTTTCGTCGGTGTCCTTGTTGAATTGCACTCATTTACATGTATATTGTCCAATAATTTAATTTGTTTAACTACTTTATTCTGAATAATTAAATTTAATTGTGTCTAGTCAGAATATTATAGCGTTTACTAATAACCCCCTCCACGGTCGACAAACACAAAAATATTTTATTTTAGTAATATTGAATTATTAAATCACTTTATATTATCATTTTACTTCACTACTTTCTTAAGATCTTAGTGTTTCGTCGGTGCCCTTGTTGAATTGCACTCATTTACATGTATATTGTCCAATAATTTAATTTGTTTAACTAATTTATTCTGGATAATTAAATTTAATTGTGTCTAGTCAGAATATTATAGCGTTTACTAATAACCCCCTCCACGGTCGACAAACACAAAAATATTTTATTTTAGCAATATTGAATTATTAAATCACTTTATATTATCATTTTACTCCACTACTTTCTTAAGATCTTAGTGTTTCGTCGGTGTCCTTGTTGAATTGCACTCATTTACATGTATATTGTCCAACAATATAATTTGTTTAACTTATATATTCGGATTAATTAAATTTAATTGTGGCTAGTCAGAATATTTTAGCGTTTACTAAATGTCCCCCTCCTCAGTTGTTAAATACAAAAATATTGTGTTTTAGCCATATTGGATTAGTAAATCACTTTATATTATCATTTTAGTTCACTATTTTCTTAAGATCTTAGTGTTTCGTCGGTGTCCAAGTTGAATTGCACTCATTTACATGTATATTGTCCAATAATTTAATTTGTTTAACTAATTTATTCTGAATAATTAAATTTAATTGTGTCTAGTCAGAATATTATAGCGTTTACTAGTAACCCCCTCCACGGTCGACAAACAGAAAAATATTTTATTTTAGCAATATTGAATTATTAAATCACTTTATATTATCGTTTTAGTTCACTACTTTCTTAAGATCTTAGTGTTTCGCCGGTGTCCTTGTTGAATTGCACTCATTTACATGTTTATTGTCCAATAATTTAATTTGTTTAACTAATTTATTCTGAATAATTAAATTTAATTGTGTCTAGTCAGAATATTATAGCGTTTACTAATAACCCCCTCCACGGTCGACAAACACAAAAATATTTTATTTTAGCCATATTGAATTATTAAATCACTT
This sequence comes from Tetrapedia diversipes, assembly GCA_033822845.1. NCBI lineage: Eukaryota > Metazoa > Arthropoda > Insecta > Hymenoptera > Apidae > Tetrapedia > Tetrapedia diversipes. The sequence goes on from JAOPTO010000838.1 coordinate 8,029, forward strand.
TATATTATCGTTTTAGTTCACTACTTTCTTAAGATCTTAGTGTTTCGTCGGTGTCCTTGTTGAATTGCACTCATTTACATGTATATTGTCCAATAATTTAATTTGTTTAACTTATATATTCAGATTAATTAAATTTAATTGTGGCTAGTCAAAATATTTTAGGGTTTACTAAGTGTCCCCGTCCTCAGTTGTTAAACACAAAAATATTGTGTTTTAGCCATATTGAATTAGTAAATCACTTTATATTATCATTTTAGTTCACTACTTTCTTAAGATCTTAGTGTTTCGTCGGTGTCCTTGTTGAATTGCACTCATTTACATGTATATTGTCCAATAATTTAATTTTTTTAACTAATTTATTCTGAATAATTAAATTTAATTGTGTCTAGTCAGAATATTATAGCGTTTACTAATAACCCCCTCCACGGTCGACAAACACAAAAATATTTTTTTTTAGCAATATTGAATTATTAAATCACTTTATATTATCATTTTACTTCACTACTTTCTTAAGATCTTAGTGCTTCGTCGGTGTCCTTGTTGAATTGCACTCATTTACATGTATATTGTCCAATAATTTAATTTGTTTAACTAATTTATTCTGAATAATTAAATTTAATTGTGGCTAGTCAGAATATTTTAGGGTTTACTAAGTGTCCCCCTCCTCAGTTTTTAAACACAAAAATATTGTGTTTTAGACATATTGAATTAGTAAATCACTTTATATTATCATTTCAGTTCACTATTTTCTTAAGATCTTAGTGTTTCGTCTGTGTCCTTGTTGAATTGCACTCATTTACATGTATATTGTCCAATAATTTAATTTGTTTAACTTATTTATTCGGATTAATTAAATTTAATTGTGGCTAGTCAGAATATTTTAGCGTTTACTAAATGTCCCACTCCTCAGTTGTTAAACACAAAAATATTGTGTTTTAGCCATATTGGATTAGTAAATCACTTTATATTATCATTTTAGTTCACTATTTTCTTAAGATCTTAGTGTTTCGTCGTTGTCCTTGTTGAATTGCACTCATTTACATGTATATTGTCCAATAATTTAATTTGTTTAACTAATTTATTCTGAATAATTAAATTTAATTGTGGCTAGTCAGAATATTTTAGCGTTTACTAAATGTCCCCCTCCTCAGTTGTTAAACACAAAATATTGTGTTTTAGCCATATTGAATTAGTAAATCACTTTATATTATCATTTTAGTTCACTATTTTCTTAAGATCTTAGTGTTTCGTCGGTGTCCTTGTTGAATTGCACTCATTTACATGTATATTGTCCAATAATTTAATTTGTTTAACTTATATATTCTGAATAATTAAATTTAATTGTGTCTAGTCAGAATATTTTAGCGTTTACTAAATGTCCCCCTCCTCAGTTGTTAAACACAAAAATATTGTGTTTTAGCCATATTGGATTAGTAAATCACTTTATATTATCATTTTAGATCACTATTTTCTTAAGATCTTAGTGTTTCGTCGCTGTCCTTGTTGAATTGCACTCATTTACATGTATGTTGTCCAATAATTTAATTTGTTTAACTTATATATTCGGATTAATTAAATTTAATTGTGGCTAGTCAGAATATTTTAGCGTTTACTAATAACCCCCTCCTCAGTTGTTAAACACAAAAATATTGTGTTTTAGCCATATTGAATTAGTAAATCACTTTATATTATCATTTCAGTTCACTACTTTCTTAAGATCTTAGTGTTTCATCTGTGTCCTTGTTGAATTGCACTCATTTACATGTATATTGTCCAATAATTTAATTTGTTTAACTTATATATTCGGAATAATTAAATTTAATTGTGGCTAGTCAGAATATTTTAGCGTTTACTAAATGTCCCCCTCCTCAGTTGTTAAACACAAAAATATTGTGTTTTAGCCATATTGAATTAGTAAATCACTTTATATTATCATTTTAGTTCACTACTTTCTTAAGATCGTAGTGTTTCGTCTGTGTCCTTGTTGAATTGCACTCATTTACATGTATATTGTCCAATAATTTAATTTGTTTAACTAATTTATTCTGAATAATTAAATTTAATTGTGTCTAGTCAGAATACTATAGCGTTTACTAATAACCCCCTCCACGGTCGACAAACACAAAAATATTTTATTTTAGCAATATTGAATTATTAAATCACTTTATATAATCATTTTACTTCACTACTTTCTTAAGATCTTAGTGTTTCGTCGGTGTCCTTGTTGAATTGCACTCATTTACATGTATATTGTCCAATAATTTAATTTGTTTAACTTATATATTCGGATTAATTAAATTTAATTGTGGCTAGTCAGAATATTTTAGCGTTTACTAAATGTCCCCTCCTCAGTTGTTAAACACAAAAATATTGTGTTTTAGCCATATTGGATTAGTAAATCACTTTATATTATCATTTTAGTTCACTATTTCCTTAAGATCTTAGTGTTTCGTCGTTGTCCTTGTTGAATTTCACTCATTTACATGTATATTGTCCAATAATTTAATTTGTTTATCTTATATATTCAGATTAATTAAATTTAATTGTGGCTAGTCAGAATATTTTAGCGTTTACTAAATGTCCCCCTCCTCAGTTGTTAAACACAAAAATATTGTTTTTTAGCCATATTGGATTAGTAAATCACTTTATATTATCATTTCAGTTCACTATTTTCTTAAGATCTTAGTGTTTCTTCGGTGTCCTTGTTGAATTGCACTCATTTGCATGTATATTGTCCAATAATTTAATTTGTTTAACTAATTTATTCTGAATAATTAAATTTAATTGTGTCTAGTCAGAATATTATAGCGTTTACTAATAACCCCCTCCACTGTCGACAAACAGAAAAATATTTTATTTTAGCAATATTGAATTATTAAATCACTTTATATTATCGTTTTACTTCACTACCTTCTTAAGATCTTAGTGTTTCGTCGGTGTCCTTGTTGAATTGCACTCATTTACATGTATATTGTCCAATAATTTAATTTGTTTAAATTATATATTCGGATTAATTAAATTTAATTGTGGCTAGTCAGAATATTTTAGCGTTTACTAAATGTCCCCCTCCTCAGTTGTTAAACACAAAAATAGTGTGTTTTAGCCATATTGGATTAGTAAATCACTTTATATTATCATTTTAGTTCACTATTTTCTTAAGAACTTAGTGTTTCGTCGGTGTCCTTGTTGAATTGCACTCATTTACATGTATATTGTCCAATAATTTAATTTGTGTAACTTATATATTCGGATTAATTAAATTTAATTGTGGGTAGTCAGAATATTTTAGGGTTTACTAAGTGTCCCCCTCCTCAGTTGTTAAACACAAAAATATTGTGTTTTAGCCATATTGGATTAGTAAATCACTTTATATTATCATTTTAGATCACTATTTTCTTAAGATCTTAGTGTTTCGTCGGTGTCCTTGTTGAATTGCACTCATTTACATGTATATTGTCCAATAATTTAATTTGTTTAACTAATTTATTCTGATTAATTAAATTTAATTGTGTCTAGTCAGAATATTATAGCGTTTACTAATAACCCCCTCCACGGTCGACACACACAAAAATATTTTATTTTAGCAATATTGAATTATTAAATCACTTTATATTATCATTTTAGTTCACTACTTTCTTAAGATCTTAGTGTTTCATCTGTGTCCTTCTTGAATTGCACTCATTTACATGTATATTGTCCAATAATTTAATTTGTTTAACTTATATATTCGGATTAATTAAATTTAATTGTGTCTAGTCAGAATATTATAGCGTTTACTAAATGTCCCCCTCCTCAGTTGTTAAACACAAAAATATTTTATTTTAGCAATATTGAATTATTAAATTACTTTATATTATCATTTTAGTTCACTACTTTCTTAAGATCTTAGTGTTTCATCTGTGTCCTTGTTGAATTGCACTCATTTACATGTATATTGTCCAATAATTTAATTTGTTTAACTTATTTATTCGGATTAATTAAATTTAATTGTGGCTAGTCAGAATATTTTAGCGTTTACTAAATGTCCCCCTCCTCAGTTGTTGAACACAAAAATATTGTGTTTTAGCCATATTGAATTAGTAAATCACTTTATATTATCATTTTAGTTCACTATTTTCTTAAGATCTTAGTGTTTCTTCGGTGTCCTTGTTGAATTGCACTCATTTACATGTATATTGTCCAATAATTTAATTTGTTTAACTAATTTATTCTGAATAATTAAATTTAATTGTGGCTAGTCAGAATATTTTAGCGTTTACTAATAACCCCCTCCACGGTCGACAAACACAAAAATATTTTATTTTAGCAATATTGAATTATTAAATCACTTTATATTATCATTTCAGTTCACTATTTTCTTAAGATCTTAGTGTTTCGTCGGTATCCTTGTTGAATTGCACTCATTTACATGTATATTGTCCAATAATTTAATTTGTTTGACTTATATATTCAGATTCATTAAATTTAATTGTGGCTAGTCAGAATATTTTAGGGTTTACTAAGTGTCCCCCTCCTCAGTTGTTAAACACAAAAATATTGTGTTTTAGCCATATTGAATTAGTAAATCACTTTATATTATCATTTCAGTTCACTATTTTCTTAAGATCTTAGTGTTTCGTCGGTGTCCTTGTTGAATTGCACTCATTTACATGTATATTGTCCAATAATTTAATTTGTTTAACTAATTTATTCTGAATAATTAAATTTAATTGTTTCTAGTCAGAATGTTATAGCGTTTAATAATAACCCCCTCCACGGTCGACAAACAGAAAAATATTTTGTTTTAGCAATATTGAATTATTAAATCACTTTATATTATCGTTTTAGTTCACTACTTTCTTAAGATCTTAGTGTTTCGTCGGTGTCCTTGTTGAATTGCACTCACTTACATGTATATTGTCCAATAATTTAATTTGTTTAACTAATTTATTCTGAATAATTAAATTTAATTGTGTCTAGTCAGAATATTATAGCGTTTACTAATAACCCCCCCCACGGTCGACAAACAGAAAAATATTTTATTTTAGCAGTATTGAATTATTAAATCACTTTATATTATCGTTTTAGTTCACTACTTTCTTAAGATCTTAGTGTTTCGTCGGTGTCCTTGTTGAATTGCACTCATTTACATGTATATTGTCCAATAATTTATTTTGTTTAACTTATATATTCGGATTAATTAAATTTAATTGTGGCTAGTCAGAATATTTTAGCGTTTACTAAATGTCCCCCTCCTCAGTTGTTGAACACAAAAATATTGTGTTTTAGCCATATTGGATTAGTAAATCACTTTATATTATCATTTTAGTTCACTATTTTCTTAAGATCTTAGTGTTTCGTCGGTGTCCTTGTTGCTTTGCACTCATTTACATGTATATTGTCCAATAATTTAATTTGTTTAACTTATATATTCAGATTAATTAAATTTAATTGTGGCTAGTCAGAATATTTTAGGGTTTACTAAGTGTCCCCCTCCACGGTCGACAAACACAAAAATATTTTATTTTAGCAATATTGAATTATTAAATCACTTTATATTATCATTTTAGTTCACTACTTTCTTAAGATCTTAGTGTTTCGTCGGTGTCCTTGTTGAATTGCACTCATTTACATGTATATTGTCCAATAATTTAATTTGTTTAACTAATTTATTCTGAATAATTAAATTTAATTGTGGCTAGTCAGAATATTATAGCGTTTACTAATAACCCCCTCCACGGTCGACAAACAGAAAAATATTTTATTTTAGCAATATTGAATTATTAAATCACTTTATATTATCATTTTAGTTCACTACTTTCTTAAGATCTTAGTGTTTCGTCGGTGTCCTTGTTGAATTGCACTCATTTACATGTATATTGTCCAATAATTTAATTGTTTAACTTATATATTCGGATTAATTAAATTTAATTGTGGCTAGTCAGAATATTTTAGCGTTTACTACATGTCCCCCTCCTCAGTTGTTAAATACAAAAATATTGTGTTTTAGCCATATTGGATTAGTAAATCACTTTATATTATCATTTTAGTTCACTATTTTCTTAAGATCTTAGTGTTTCGTCGGTGTCCTTGTTGAATTGCACTCATTTACATGTATATTGTCCAATAATTTAATTTGTTTAACTAATTTATTCTGAATAATTAAATTTAATTGTGTCTAGTCAGAATATTATAGCGGTTACTAATAACCCCCTCCACGGTCGACAAACACAAAAATATTTTATTTTAGCAATATTGAATTATTAAATCACTTTATATTAACATTTTACTTCACTACTTTCTTAAGATTTTAGTGTTTCGTCGGTGTCCTTGTTGAATTGCACTCATTTACATGTATATTGTCCAATAATTTAATTTGTTTAACTTATATATTCAGATTAAATAAATTTAATTGTGGCTAGTCAGAATATTTTAGGGTTTACTAATAACCCCCTCCACGGTCGACAAACACAAAAATATTTTATTTTAGCAATATTGATTTATTAAATCACTATATATTATTATTTTAGTTCACTACTTTCTTAAGATCTTAGTGTTTCATCTGTGTCCTTGTTGAATTGCACTCATTTACATGTATATTGTCCAATAATTTAATTTGTTTAACTAATTTATTCTGAATAATTAAATTCAATTGTGTCTAGTCAGAATATTATGTCGTTTACTAATAACCCCCTCCACGGTCGATAAACACAAAAATATTTTATTTTAGCAATATTGAATTAGTAAATCACTTTATATTATCATTTTAGTTCACTACTTTCTTAAGATCTTAGTGTTTCGTCGGTATCCTTGTTGAATTGCACTCATTTACATGTATATTGTCCAATAATTTAATTTGTTTAACTTATATATTCGGATTAATTAAAATTAATTGTGGCTAGTCAGAATATTTTAGCGTTTACTAAATGTCCCCCTCCTCAGTTGTTAAACACAAAAATATTGTGTTTTAGCCATATTGGATTAGTAAATCACTTTATATTATCATTTTAGTTCACTATTTCCTTAAGATCTTAGTGTTTCGTCGGTGTCCTTGTTGAATTGCACTCATTTACATGTATATTGTCCAATAATTTAATTTGTTTAACTTATTTATTCTGAATAATTAAATTTAATTGTGTCTAGTCAGAATATTATAGCGTTTACTAATAACCCCCTCCACGTCGACAAACACAAAAATATTTTATTTTAGCAATATTGAATTATTAAATCACTTTATATTATCGTTTTAGTTCACTACTTTCTTAAGATCTTAGTGTTTCGTCGGTGTCCTTGTTGAACTGAACTCATTTACATGTATATTGTCCAATAATTTAATTTGTTTAACTAATTTATTCTGGATAATTAAATTTAATTGTGTCTAGTCAGAATATTATAGCGTTTACTAATAACCCCCTCCACGGTCGACAAACACAAAAATATTTTATTTTAGCAATATTGAGTTATTAAATCACTTTATATTATCATTTTACTTCACTACTTTCTTAAGATGTTAGTGTTTCGTCGGTGTCCTTGTTGAATTGCACTCATTTACATGTATATTGTCCAATAATTTAATTTGTTTAACTTATATATTCGGATTAATTAAATTTAATTGTGGCTAGTCAGAATATTGTAGCGTTTACTAAATGTCCCCCTCCTCAGTTGTTAAACACAAAAATATTGTGTTTTAGCCATATTGGATTAGTAAATCACTTTATATTATCATTTTACTTCACTACTTTCTTAAGATCTTAGTGTTTCGTCGGTGTCCTTGTTGAATTGCACTCATTTACATGTATATTGTGCAATAATTTAATTTGTTTAACTAGTTTATTCTGAATAATTAAATTTAATTGTGTCTAGTCAGAATATTATAGCGTTTACTAATAACCCCCTCCACGGTCGACAAACACAATAATATTTTATTTTAGCAATATTGAATTATTAAATCACTTTATATTAACATTTTACTTCACTACTTTCTTAAGATCTTAGTGTTTGGTCGGTGTCCTTGTTGCTTTGCACTCATTTACATGTATATTGTCCAATAATTTAATTTGTTTAATTAATTTATTCTGGATAATTAAATTTAATTGTGTCTAGTCAGAATATTATAGCGTTTACTAATAACCCCCTCCACGGTTGACAAACAGAAAAATATTGTGTTTTAGCCATATTGGATTAGTAAATCACTTTATATTATCATTTTCGTTCACTATTTTCTTAAGATCTTAGTGTTTCGTCGGTGTCCTTG
>JAOPTO010000839.1:0-43996 GCA_033822845.1 Tetrapedia diversipes
TATGTTAATTTTAACAATATAATTAACGTTTAAAATTAAAAATACTACTTCTATTTTATATCTTATTATTATTTGTAAACAAAATTGAATTAATATGAAATATTTTAAGCGATATCTGATTTTTTTAAATTGAAATTAAACGATTTTTAAAATTGACTAATTTTGAAAGTGATGTAAGTCCATTTGCAGCCCGTAAATATACATTATTTTAGTTAAATTCGTCTAAAACAAATTTCATGAATAACATAAGTTAATACTACTAATATCTTATGTTAATTTTTAAAATATAATTAACGTTTAAAATTAAAAATACTACTTCTACTTCATATCTTATTATCATTTGTAAACAAAATTCAATCAATATAAAATATTTTAAACGATATCTGATTTTTTTTAAACTGAAATTAAACGATTTTTACAATTGACTAATTTTGAAAGTGGTGTAAGTCCATTTATAGCCCGTAAATAGACATTATTTTAATTAAATTTGTCTGATACAAATGTCTATAACCAAATTACATATCGATAAATCAGTAAAAAGATTGCCTGACTTGATATAATTAATCTATATTTTTTTATTGAGAAATATGCTAACATTTAATTTTCTCGAAACACGAGGAAATGGACTTACATCACTTTAAAAATAAACGGTCCAAATACTATTTAATGGTGGTTGGCAGTATTTTGTGTTATTTTGATAGTTAGCGATACCAAAAGATACTTTCTCTGCTCACAGATAGACAGAATGAGATTCAGTAAAAAAAAAACCAGTTTGACAGGTAACGTGTTAATTGAAACAAACATTGTTGCTGCCATTAAACGCTGATTTTCAAAATTTTGTTATCAATTTTTCGAATAACCCGATTCCTGTTGAATTGGGTTAATGTGGAGCTCGCTTAAATTTAATTTATTATTTACTAACTAAATCTACATACTGCTCCTAGATTCTATTTTATATGTAGGTTATTCTACGGTTATTCTACATTTGCACTGTATCACGATCACGAATCACCTCTTTGTAACGTTCGTGCTTTCTTTTGTTTCTCCCCTCTTTCGCTACGTACTAAAGGCGCATCCTCATCCCTAAAGTCCTATTCGCAAAGCGTTCCACCTATCACGTACTATAGACTGCTTTTTTCAGAATCGTTCTGTGACGATAAGGAAGAAAACGGCGAAATTATGGAAGAAAAGAAAGACTGGCTAGCAAATCGCTCGTTTCACGAAGTCACGATACAGCTCGCGAATGCTGTGTTGTTTCGCATCTCCGTTGGCACGCGTAACAAGCATGATCATTTATTAAAAGCTCGTTCACGGGTTTGTCGTGTGAAATCGCTGGCTACGGTCTTTCTCTACTAACAAACAGTAGTTACCGCTATTATTAGCGTCCACGTGCTGACAATCAGACAAGACGGGGTTCGTTTCGCATTCTGTGCAGTTGTTCTCGAAACGATCTCGTCGCAAGTAATTCTTGCGTATTCTCCATAACATTTAACAACCATTTCAGTAGCGATAAATTCGTATAAAAAAGTTAAATGACCACTAAAAACATGGAGTGGTTTTCGTTGCACTCTCGCGGTTTTACTGTCGAATCAAGCTGATGCCTAAATACATATGTATTACTTTTTCCGCTACATTATGACATTTTTATTCTTCTCTAAACTATGTTATAATGGTTACTCCACGAATCAATTCAATTCGTTTTATCGATGAGAAAATTACCTGGCAAATTCTATATTATATTGCGTTTCCAGCAATAATGAAGAATTATTCTAATTTATAAATGACACCTGTATTTGATGCATAGGTTTACCGAATATATTGCAACTAAAACAGGACACTTAAAAGAATATTTCAATATTAAATGATAAAATATAGAAGCTTGCTTTATCTCGTAAATAAATTTAATTAGAACGCACATTCATACGATGTTTGTTAATATACAATATTATGTATTGAATTTATTCCTGAAATGTTTACCATTTTGTGCATTCGTTAGACCTGATTTTGCATTAAAAATTAAAAAAAGAGTATGAAACCATTTGTTTTACCATTTTAGTATTATGGTTAATATGTGATGCTTAAAATAGGCAATGGTAACGCAGGTTTGCTGGCTTGCTTAGATTTGAAAACATGGATTTGCTATAAAACAAATATAAATTAGATTGCAAGCCTGAATATAACAATTAGCTGAATTCCGAGGCAGCGGTTCGACATGTGACAAAATTTTTCGACATGGATGGAAACTAACGTAGCCATGTCCCACGTCACGCTCTCAAATAATTACATTGGTGAACAAAATTATAAGACACTGAAAATTATTGGTTTAGGTACTTCATATTATAGTTTTATTAAAACACATTTCACCGAATTAAAATTATTTATTTTTTAATAAGATCATAAATTTTGTGAAAAATAATAACAAATTTCTAATTAATTTGGAAATTAAGAATAATAATAATCACTTTCTCTTCTACCATAGATGATTAACAGCAAAATCCAGTCGACGCTGTCTGTGTACTACAGCCAAAGATGGTTTAACAGCACATTCTTTCCGTTTCAACTGCCGTGCCTTTTCTATAACTCTTTTTACAGTTTTTACAGATACGCTCAACCACATTCTACTAAAATTTGCCTAGGTGTAACAGTTGAATTTGATACACATCTTAAAGCTACTTTTTTATCTCTTGAAGTACGAAATTTTTCCGAAATTATTTTGATTATTTAAAAAATTACGAATTACACACTTACTTCTTCTCATTTGTAGAGAAATTTCTTCTAAATTCTGTCCAACTACAAGTGTAGTGCAAATTAACAAACAAAGATGCAGTTGAATATTATTAATATTAATATCCCAAGAAGATATACATATAATAAGTATTTTTTATTATTTCTTTTAAACAATAGCTTTTGAGTGATGTAACAACACTTTTTAATTTTCGACAACAGAATTTTTTTTCTTAAAAGATTTTCAAAAATTGTCTTATAATGTCCTTCGCAACTATAGTATAATCTATTTCTTATGGTAGTGTGGATAGTAGAATTTCGAATGGTTCCACTCAATAGCTAGACAAAACGATAATAACTTGGTGATAATTAACTTATCGACTCATCTCGTGTTTTGCTAAATGGAAACGTCGGCTAATATTTAAACAATACGCGTGACTGTTTCATCTACACGTAAATTCTTGAAATGCCTTTCAAGTTGGAAGATTTCAACTACGGTCTTTATTTCGTATTAGATTCTCGTTTCTATCTATTGATTTATTGATCCATTATCAAATGTCAATAAATATAGCGACACTTATGCATGTCCGTCAGGCAATATTTGCGATTACGCTTGTACCATTTCATCGACAAGGCGCTAATAGGAAATGCAATCTGCAAATTACAAATTTATTTAATTAATCCTATTTGTGCCCATAATTATGAAAGTGGTCTAAGTCATATATTTCTTGTTTCGAGATATTTAATGAATTGCATTCGAATAAATTAAAAAATATTTTTATATTATGCAACCTTTTAATTTATAATTTTATTAGTCTTGATTAATGGAAGTTTACTATGAATCTGAAATTTTGTATGAATTTCATATGAAAATGTTGTTTTTAAAGTTTGAATTGACTTAGACCATTTTCAAAATTAACTGAATGTCCTATAAATGACTTAGAGCAATAAAAAACTACGAGTTTTATTAGAAACAATAATTTTAATGAAATAATTCATGAACGTTTATTAATTATTTTTAAAAAATAATCCATTTTTATCATTTTAAGCTTTTATCATTATGAGTTTTTAGATTCTTAAAATGTTCCTGAAAATCTGGAGGGATGTATGATAGTAAACACATAATATCTTTATGTTTTTCTTCCGTTACTGGAAGAAATCATTTTTCCGCCAATAATTAGTTCAAAAGAGCCTAACTGAATTAATGCACTTTCAAAATAGAACTAAATGAATTCCATATATTGTTAGGCAGACCGATAAGTATTGTCGTTTCTGTTATTATTTGATAGTCATTTATCGGTTTATTGTGTAGTTCAGAAACTCGTCAAAGAGGGCAACGCGTCATTTTAAAGTTATGTTCATATAATTTCTTTAAATTTTTGACTTAGATCACTTTCATAATTAACACTAAATGAATTCCATATAATGTTGAAATTACAACCACTATCTAATGGTTCATTTTTGATGATATCGTAAAAATGACATTGAATTAATTTAGTTTAAAATAATGTAGTGTGAAATAACTGATAAACTCATTTTTTTTAAATTTTGACTTAGACCACTTTCATAATTAGGGGCACATTTGGTAATCGAGTCATTTGTTTAATTTTATATGAAATTTATTGTTCAAGTACGCGGAGGAAGACACAATTAGCGTAGTTTCACTTTATTTTTTTAATGAATCGCAAAAATAATTGATCGTCAACTACTTTTACAGAACACATCGTTGGCCCAATAGGTTTTCCATAGAAGCTTTCTTGTTTCCCCGAGATATTCTGGAATTATAGCGAATCAATATCAACGGAATGTTCCACCCACGTTCAAGCAGCGCGCGCTGGAATGCAATATCTCACTGTTACGTTATATTAAATAAGTTAAATTGTATCCGTTAACAAGCCTATTCCTGCAAATTAACGTAATCGTCGCTTCCAATATATTTGTCATGTGCTGACAATGAGTCCACATAGTGTCTGTTTGAACTGCTGCTACTTTGTAAAAAGAGGTCCCACGACAATCTTTTTACGGTCACACTAAAGAGCTGCTGATCCTTCTCTTTAACGAGTCTATATTGAATTCTGTTGAAAATCCTTTCTTATCAAGAAACGATTGTAAAAGTAAAGATAATTTTTTGCAAACACTTGAAAAAATCAAACAATTCCCATTTAATTTGGAAAATGTTTCTTGCGACCGAAATTACGATGAATTTAAAAATCGAAGCTTTCTCTTTACAATAACGTTCTCAAAAATTGAAATATGATCCTTTTCGCCGCTGAATTTTACTTTGCGCGAGGAATGTATTGGGTTCTGTTGGAGACTGGTTAGTAATTTTGGCAAAATCGTACACAATGGCGAAAAGAAATTACATTTCAATTTTTGAGAACATTATTGTAAAGAGGGAGCTTCGAGCTTCAAATTCGCCGTGGTTCTGTTTGTAAGAAAAATTTCCCTATGAAATGAAAAAAGTAAAAACACGATTTCTAGTGAGCATTCTTTTCTATGAACGACAACATCACGTAGTAGCAATATCGCAAATTCAGAATGACGTCTTTTTAGAGCGAATAATATTTGTCGCGGAAGGAACGCTATAAATGTGCGATCGCAAATTTTCACGTTGATGTAGATAAACACATGAGCCACCATACGTTTAATTTAGATGCTAACTGATCGCCACAAATATTTTGCGTTGATCCATTCACCTATTTTCTAGTCTAAAATTTGTTCCTGTAATGTCTTTCAAAATTCTCTTATCCGTTAATTGTCTACATTTTAATCAACTCTACTTGAACTACCTTTAATCCTTTGCAAGCTATGCAAAGAAGCTAATTCTAAATATTTACGGATTCGTGTGGATCAAACATCGATGGCAGCACGATAAAAAGAGCTACTTTCAAGCTGGTGTCGGACCGTATCTGTTTGTGATTGGTACAGATGCGAGATTAGTGTGTCGCTCTCGAAATCTTCCGGTTTTCAATAATTCGCCTTGCCCAGCTTGCTCTTAATGAACGGGCGAAAATTGCGATTTGTTCCAGGTGTTAAATTGATCGAACGACAGAGTTGTTAGGTTACTGGTTATTACTTATGCTCTATTTTCCAGAAATTGCACGGTATTTATACAAAAGGTTGTAGCTAGACTCTAATCAATCACAACAGTTTAAAATATTGTAGGAAGGGGAGCTGGTCAGCGCTTCCCTTCTACCAAGTACGCGCGACTAAAGCAGGTATACCCTTAGCTAGGGTAGTTGAAATAAATGAATCGCAAATATATGTGGCGTACACCACATAAGGGAAATACGGAGTGGTGGAAAAAGGAACCTGTATCCGAGCGCTCGGGCCCCGGAGGTAGTAAACAAATCCGATATAGTTCGAGGCCCGATGCAGCTCGGAAGAACCTTTTCCTCCCTCTCGTATTTCCCCCAACCCTGGAAGACAACGAGGCGTCAGGCCTGGAAAACAGGAGTTAGGCAGAACATTCCTGGCTCAAGCGTCCGAGCGAAACGATCGGTAAAATAAAGTAATTTATTCGGAGCACACAAAAATAAATTTATTTTCCCTAACATTCCCACATATATAATATTGATTTCAAAAGAATACCACTAAATCTAAAAACCTAAGTTAGAACGTAACAGTATCTATTAACCGCAGCTAGCGAAATATTCGCGAAGTAAAGACTGGTATAGCTGGTATTTGCGATGTGGTCCGATTAATGTGACGATGCACCTTTCCCATAAATACACACCGATACAAGGATAGTTAGCGAGACGCCAATGAGGCCGCCTTAAATTTGCGAGCTAACGTTATCTTAAATTTTCCCGTTCTCGTCTCGCGGGAGCTTAGAGTGCTGTTCTACATCGTGTTTCTTGTTTATCGAGTAGCCTGTTTACCACGACGATTAATTGGTTGGCTCGCGTCGCGGTTTTGTACCTCGAAACATGCCAATATTCGCGCGCATGGTGTTCCTCTCAGGCTGGTGCACATGAAACGTACGACTTTTTAGTTAATAAGATAAAAGAAGACTGGAACAGAATTTGGAATTTAACGAAAAGATCTAATCCACTTGATCTATCCGAGGATTTCTACAACCCAGTTCCCGACAGCAACAAAAATAGAAGAGAAAGAATCGTAGTGACTAGATTAAGGATGAGTCATATTAGGATTTCCCACAACTTCATCGTCGACAAATCAAACCCACTTTTTTACACATCATGTAACAAACCTCTAACTGTCAAATATCTCCTATATGAATGCAGGAAATTTAAACAAGTCAGACTAAGCTGCAACGTAAAACCAGAAACAGCCCTCACTTCTACGGATCATATAGAAAACTCAATCGTATTTCTGAAGAACACCAATCTCTTCTACAAAATTCAAAATTACCGATCTGTATGTCGCTAATAACCGAAATGTCGATGCGACGTTAAATAGAAAAACGAAGGAGAAGTTTGTACGGTCCTTAGTTAATAAGAATAGAGACAATGGTGGTATTATAAGCTGGAGATATCAGCGAGATATCTCCAAACATTCGATAGTGATGTAAGCTAAGGATAGCAGCGAGATATCTCAGATCATTTGAGATGTCTCTAAACATTCAATCACACAAATATTCGACCGCGCGACAAATCACATAAACATTTGACCACACCAGATATCTATAAACATTCAGTCACCCAAAATATCTATAAACATTCCGCCACATTCGATCACGCAAAATACCAATAAACATTCAGCCACATTCGATCACGCAAGATATCTCCCAACATCCGAGTACGCGAGATATCTACCAACATCCGATTACACGAGATATATATATATATATATAAGCATTTTTACCGCACGCGGACAGAACCTTGTAAGCATATATAAGCATTTTTACCGCACGCGACAGAACCTTGTAAGCATCCGACCAGGTCACTCGCCCGCAGACCCTTGATCGCAGCACTAGTATCCATTAAATTTAATAAGTAGAGAAAAAAAGTGTTGTCAATTATTTAACCCAGCCATTAGAAGATACAAGTTGCGTTGGCTATCAATACGCCCAAACAATTAGTATCCACCAAAGTTCATATCATTTAGATTTACAGTTAGATTTATACGAATTTACATGAGTGCTTAGGGTAGTTATTTTGCTGTATAATAAAATTTCTACTTATTAAATGACAACCTGATGGTATGGTATGTTGCTCAAGTATCTAATTATAGTCCACCTTTCAAATTCTATTCTCCACTTTTATCAGTTTTCCTACTCTCTGAAACCCCATAACTGAGCCTCCACCATGTTTGACGGTCGGTACAATACATTCTATCAACATCTTTTGTCCTACAGATCGACGGCAAATGTTCTTCGGTGCGACCTAAATACTTCAAACTTGGATATCATCAATTTGCTTGCAATATTCCGCAAACAATAATCTTGTTTTCCAAGTGTGATAATAGCGTTTCTAGTTTCAACGCTAATCTGTATCGTTTTTGCCATTTTTAAATATTGGAGTGTAATTTTAACTGTTGACTTTAGTTGAATGCCTTCGTGGACGAGAATGATAACAATGTATGGCAAATATGGCGTTTATACCTTTTTTCAGTGTCAGCGTCACCCAATTAGCGTTTAATATTGTAGTACTAAACTCTTATTGAATAAACAAAAGAAGCACGTAGCCCTATGTAACGCGAAAGCAGATTGTCATTTTACGTGGTAGGGTTTAAATTGCGATTATAATCTGTGCAAGAGCATTTTCAATACAAGAAAACACTAAAATATCTTAAAATTTGTACATTCTTGTTAATACCTAGCATATTAACAGAGTATTAGTGCAGAGTATATAAGAATATTCGATTTTGATAGAAATCTGCAAGTGATTTCAAACTTTTGGCCGGTACTGTGTACACAATGCATATATCACAGCATCGATCAAGTGTTAGAGACGATTCTGATTACAAGAAGTCAAATGAAGGTTGTAGGTGCATAGCGGTGCATATATTGTTATTTTCGACAATGTTTTCGAATTACAAGAGTTTGATATCCTAAAAATCAATTTAAATAGCAAGTAGGAAAACATAAAGTTTTACAATTATTGACTTTAACCCTTTCGTTTCGAGCGCCGCTTATAGGCGGCATCCAAATGTATTTTGTATTTTAATAATTTTGTATTTCAATAATTTTGTAAGCCTTTCAATATTAAAAATGTGAATATGCTTGTTACATTAGAGCAATGATCGTTTTATTCAACACAGTTATTATTTAAGACTTAGAAAAACGCGCACTGTGCATATTTCTGACCCACGCTTCCATTCAGTGACGGTACTTCGGCGGACTGGACAGCCGAAGCGAAAGGGTTAAAGTGTATCTATTGTGATGATAATTAGATCGTTCCCTTAAAATTTGGTAATTTTGACTACAGATTCAAATTTAGCGACCCTAACAGTGTAAAAGTATTGATCTTTATAACGAATTTAATTAAACTTGTAATAATGAATATAACTTATACATAATTGTATAATGAATTTAATTAAATTTACTTGTATTGTTGCAAACTACACACCTGTATGTAATAAGTATGTGTGTGGCCCTTATATTTTGACTTTCAATTCTGTTTTGCCGCATCCCCGTAAATTATGATACTTGCTGAGAAATTGATTCGTGCCGAAGTTTTGTGTGATTAAATAAAAGAGAACGAATTCAAATTGAACTTTGTAAATTTTAACGAACATACTTCTTTACACGTATAATATCACAAAATCGTTAGATTTTATCGTTAAACTTGATTGTACAATTCAACATCTGAATCACATTAGATTCTACGATTAAAAAGCCAAAACTTGTTATACTTCCTAAATTGAAGAAACGGATTGTTTATTACAGGTCATTTGTTACCGGAGGGTATAATTACTTGTAGGTGAAATATAAAATACAGTAAAATGTAACTTGTATAAATATTAACTCAGTTTAAAACTAAAATATGTAATGTCATTCGTTTAAACTAGATTTCCGGCCTAGTGTACCCGCTTCGCACAGTACGCATTGATTAAGCCTGCATTCAATTTCGTTTAACACTGGTGAACGCGCAGCGTACTACATTGTTATCACATTCGTTGATTATAAGTAGACACACGAGCCCAAGTTTAATCTGAATTCCACTTAGGTCGCATTACAACGTTCACGTTAATGCATTTATCGGTTATACTCGTAACGTAGCCAGTGTGAAGTTCAACAATATACACACAACAATATACAATACACTCCAAGGATGGTTAATGAACAATTTTAACACTCGAAACAGACCTCTATTGACCGGCAATCTCAAATTTTATTTAGCAGATTGATAATTATTTATATGTGTTATGGAAACTGACTCTGGTTTATAACTACGGGGTCTGGGTCTGACCATCGCGTAACTTCTGGATCAGAGCCTAAGCCACCCTTCCGTCAGTAAATTCCCTTTCCCAAACTTTTACGCCTTCCAATTGTCCACTTCCCTCTCCCACCTCTCATTTTCCAAAACCTTAGAAGGCGTTCGGACTTCGCCCACCTGCAGAAGAAAAACGAAGAAGCATACTAGCCAAACAACAAAGTACGGTAGTAAGAGTCAAAGTGATCGTCGAGAAAGGGGCACCAACGCAAGAGCCGGGACAATACGTCACCTTAGAAATTAAGATACGTTGTTGCGGTCGATGAAGGAACCACCTCTCTAGTGAGTGCTAAGCATTTAACTGTTTGAGTCCCAAGCAGCACGATCGCGCTGTTAAGATTTTATGTCGAGAAAACCCAGCACATTTCGAACGTTGTCAACAACTGACGGTGCGTTACTGATTCTCGAAACGCGCTCAGATTTGCTGAAGCAAGTACACTACACAACTCCTTTTAATGTAAATAGTACATTTTACAATAAATATAATAATTTAATAATACATTACAAAATAAAAATTTAAATGCAAGCGCTATTGCGCCGCTTGGTATTTCTCGACATAAAATAAAACAATCGCTACCGCGCTGCTTGGGTCTTTTCGTACTCATTTAAAGAAAGCGCGGTCGCGCTGTTTGGGATTCTTTGACAGTGTTTTTTCAATACCTGCTGGGACTCAAACAGTTAATGATACGGCCTGATCGTTGCAGAACGACCGCTGATGAAAATGATAGTGTTTGGCCGTAGCCTTGAAGAAACCGGAAACACTTACAGAGCCTGTAACGTGTCTCTACATTTCCTCCTTCCGATACTTCCAGCAAATTAAAGAAACTGAACTTGCCTGGAGGGTTATTCGTACATTCAGCGCGTTGCGAATCTAACGCAATCTGCGCCTGACGGTCTTTTTAAAAATTATAAGACAATCTGATACTTAATATTATAGTTATATTAGGATATATTTCACCAAATTAAAAATGTTTATTTTTTAATAACATTATAAATTTTGCGAAAAATAATAAGACATTCCTATGTTAAATAAAATAATAATAATAGCAACCACTTTTTCTTCCATCATAGGGGATTACGAGCAAAAGTGCCGTGCCTTTTCTATAACTCTTTTTACAGTCTTTATAGATATTTTCAAGCTACATTCTGCTAAAATTTACTTGGTTGTAAGAACTAAATTTGATGCACACCTTAATCTTTAAATGCTCTAAGTTTCAAATTTGATACCGAACTTTTAAATCAAATTGAACAAAGATCGAGCTGAATATTATAAATATTAATAAATATATCGCAAGAAGCTATACAATAAGTATTTTTTATTGTTTCTTTAAACAATTTAAGTGACGAAACAACACTTTTTAATTTTCGAGGTCAGAATTTCTTCTTAAAAGGTTTTCAAAAATTTTCTTATAACGTCCTTCGTAACTATAGTATAATTTATTTCTTATGGTACTGTGTATAGTAGAATTTCGAATGGTTCCACTTAGTTAGTAGCTAAACAAAACGATAATAACTTGGTAATAATTAATTAATCAACGTTTGCCGAATGGATAACATTTAAACGATACGAGTGACTGTTTAACCCACTCGTAAATGCTTGAAAAGTGTTCGAAAAAGTAAATAGGGGCTCTTATAATTTTGTCCACCGGCGTATTTTCCGTAACAACAAATAAAAGTGCACATAAGGCGAAAGGTAAATGTAGGAAAAATGCAAAAGTTGAGTAGCAGTGAAAGGATGCTCTTGGCAAGGTGTCAATTTAATGGGTAAAAAGTAAAAGAGGGTAGGTATATGGCCGCGTATGACGGTAAAGAGCGAGCCGGTCGTTAGCGAAAGGGTTGCTCGGTGCATCGTCCTCGAGGATCCCGATCAGCGTGACACGGTGCATCGTTGGCGTAAATAGACGTCGAGGGCGGCCGGTGCCACCGGTTGCCACTTTGCGGGCAATGCATACACACGATCGCCGAACGCACGCGCACTCCCGTTATGTCGCTTTATAGACACCGGAGAGCTACACTTCCCCTTCGCCCCTGCGCCCTTCGTCCGGCCATCGATGCCGTTTCTATCCGGCCGAGTGGGGGTATAGCACCTCCTCCGCGGGTTACCTACAAGGAGGATATCAAACTCAGTCGCAAAGCGTACGTTCTCGCGTGTGTTTGTTCGCGCTTCCCCTCTCAGAGACAATCGTTTGTTCGTTGTGTAATTGTCATTACACGTAATTGGAATAGCAACTGGCGCGGTTCCGCTCGATTCGATCGTCCGACTCGTGTTTTTCGTGTTTCGTCCTTCCGATCGATTCGTTTATTCGGTCCCCCCATGTGAGTGGTAACCAGGAAACATCGAACACGGATTCTAGTCAGTGACTTGTTGAACTCATTGCGGCATCATGAGGTGATTATTCTGAAACGAAACAGGTGTGAAGGACGAAACGAGCCACGGAAACTTTTATAAATGTGTGATAACGAATAAGAGGCAAAGTGTAGATGCATTCATTGTTTCGCGTTGCTACTCTAGTAGTTCTTTCGTTTGCTCGAACGTCTTACCGACTTAACGCGCGACAGTTCGATTAATAGGTTAGCTCGCTCCAAACGGGACAAATAGAATTTCATTTCACCGACACACTCCATCAGCGTCACGGTAAATCATTGGAAACTCGAATTTTGAACGGACCGGTATAAATTCAGGTTTCAGCCAGTATTGGAAACACCGGAAACGTGTTTGTACGCGACATTGATCGCGTAAAAAGTGATGACGATCATCATCGTGTAGATGTTACCGAGTGTAGGTTAAGCTAGTGGTTAGGTCTGCCAATGGATCTCTAAGCAGTTTCGTCCTTCACCCGAAAAAGGAAATTGAAGACCATCGGTAGGGTTTGTGTGCCAGAATCAATAATTCCGGCAGCTAGGAGGAGGTGGAATACGCGAAATATTCTGATGAAGTCGCGACGACGACGGTATCGACGCCGCGCGCCGGTTAGGTATATTGTGCCGGCGATCAGCAGCGCTACGAATCAATCGCGCCATCCTAAATCCGTGTAAATTAATCCTCTGTTATCGGAAGTCGCGAATTACCGAGGTAAACCCCGATCGATGAACCGATGCGACTCGGTCGATGAAACTTTTCTCGTGTAGAAAAACCAATACTAGCTGCTTCTGCTTTGACGCATCCGCTCAGTGGTCTCTTTTCCTTTCACCGGACGCTTAACGTAGATCGCGAACAAACTTTTTAAGAGAACGTGTCTTTAACATTAGAACTACTGACAATTAAAGTGTACTTATTTCCATGGAAGAGTTTAAATTGAAATTAACATGAAGAAACAAATTTTTATTTATACCTTCTGCAAAAAATCATAGTAAATTTTAGAAGTTTTACCACAGTGGATTTATAAGGTTGCTTTGAGTAATCATCGATTGGTCATCTTTACTGCTTTGGTAGTTCTAGTGTTAATCAAATACGCCCGTCCAATGTTTAATCATTTGCAACCAAAATTTAATTTTTTTCCAAGAAGAAAGAGGTATAATTGTAAATTTAACATTGCAAACTGGAAATCAGTACTTGCTGTTCACCTTAAAAAGTGCAAGTTGTTGGTAAACTTAGGGTCAACCGAAGGAAAAGTGATTACGTAGCCACAAACGAAAGTGCTTCGTATAAGTGTTACAAATACTATTTTATTTAACTTCTAACGCAAAGTAATATGATACGTTTATAAATGTATTACTGAAAAACGTATAAGAAAATGCAAAAATAAGCACTGATGAAACATGAGATAACATTTATTTGTTTTCAGTGTTCGTTATGTTCTGTATTCCACACTGTGCTTTTCACTTAAATGCTAAACAAATTATAGTCGTTTTAATTGCTAGTTTCAAGAAATGAAAGAGATATTTACTCCGTTCGTTTATATTTTTTAAGCGCAGTTGCTTTTTAATGCAAAAATGAATTAACAAGTAGCTAGTACAAGCTATTTACTAAAAAAAAAAAGGAATGAACTTTAAAACTGAATATTTTTCAACCGTTCTTGAATTTTCAGGAATAATGATTAATTTTGTTATTATAAAAGTCATTATTTATATTTCGTGCGTTTTTTCGCGTACAAGCGATCAACAGTAGAAACTTTAAAAATTAATCACAGCAGATTTACAAAAAAATATTTTTTTGACGAGAATTTTTGTACAAATATCAATATATATAATCATGATTAACAACAAGTGTAGGTTGACATAAATGACAGAATCAAACAAATTTTCACTGTATTTCTCTTAGGGATCCGTAGGTATATTTTAATACTATTGAATACATTTCAATGAATTTCTTTAAACTGAAAACGTAAGATTATACCAACAAATACATTCCAATGTTTTTACAAACCAATAACAGCTATTAAAATAATAGTATTGTTTAAACTTATGCAACGATATTGCCATTGTTGCTAATGATTGGAGCACTAAAAATGGAGTAGTACGTTAACAAATAAGTGAAGCAAAATACGAAAAGAATGCCGCAGACATGTAATATCTGTAAAGTCATATGATATTACAGAAGATTAAATATCACGAGCTGGAGTCGTATTTTAAGCAAATGCTATCGCACATTCGATCTGCCAATGACATCATTAGATATTTGAACTTTTATATGAATCGAAATAAATTGAAAAAATTGATGAGCTTGTTTGACTAACGATGCGGATTGATAATTCTGGCAAAAGCAAAAAAGAAGAATAAATAAACTGCTACGATTTTCTGCGATTTTGTTTTTCTTCATATCCAATCAGACATTATCAACACGTGGTTCCATCATCTCTATAAACCCTTTCAGACTGTTACCTGTCGACGAATTCTTGGTTACAAAAAAGGTTGCAGTGCTTCCTCCACCTTTGGTTTATCTATTAACTTATAAACAATTATTCTTAATAATAATTAATTAATAATGATAAGTTATCGCGCTGTATTATTTTATTATACATAACTGTAAAAATAATGAGAAATTAAAATATCTCAGGAATAAGTATAATAACGAATAAATGATTAAAGTCAGAGTAAATGAAAATTAGTTAACTCTTTGTACTCGAGAGGTGATTGTTAGTCGTGTAATTGATACTAACTTTAAAAATATTCAAATTCGAAATATTTACTAAGATTCACCTATATTAAACGTCATTTAGTTTAGTTAATTGATATATTAAAATTTACATATCTGACTATTTAACTTGCGAGTCTGACTAATAAACAAACTAATTAATGCCTGAAAATTTGCGACATTATCATTTGGTCGCTTCTCGAGCGCAAAGGGTTAATTCACTTTTACATATACGTAATAACAGTACAATGAGCAAAATTTACGTTTTATTATAATCATTATATAGAGTATTTTCTAATTAATAATAACAGTATTTCTGTTAAAGGTATTAAAAATATTAACAATACCAGGGACTACAAGTATGTTCATCTTGGATTTTGGTCTTAAATTTATGTCCGCTACTGTAAATGTGGAATCTTTTTATACGTTGGGATGTATCGCGTTAGTTCGAATAAATTACTCTTATCTGCTTCCATTATATTTTTTTACATAAACGAACATTTGTGCTGGAATAAAATTTAAAGGCACCGAGTTTACATTGTCAATCGTAAACTGAATACTATCAATAATAGTCTAGTATTAAAAATGATAATAATCATTAGTGAGAAACAATAAGGACTTGAATATACTTACTGCTATAGAATCTGTAAAACTTATAATGAGGTATCATAAATGTCCCAATTTGTTCCAAGGATATTTTTGGAAATTTTATGTAAAATTCAAGTTTCGAACATCTACTGTATATGGTCTACTGCATTTAAGCTAACAAGTAGATAACATTGCTTTATAATATTATATTATTTCAAAACTCTCCTTTCACGTTCACGTACACCTACGATTATATTATTAAAAAAATGTAGAGCGATTAATGATTTAATTGTAAAAGGTATATATATCTAAATATCACAGTGGCCTCACATTAACACAATTAATTGTGATTGTTATATCAATCACAGAGTAATTAACATACACACGTTAGAGGAAAAAGGAGGGTAAAATATGTTATTCCTGTTGTGAAACAACAAATAACATTAATTTTTCTATTTCACGGCAAAGAGATACAAAAAACCATTAATAACCGTCTAGTTCATAGTATTCTGTTAAAGTAGTTGATAAGAAACACAGTTATGATTAACAACATCTGATCGCGTTTGTCAACGCTGCTTCACAAATCCTGACACAATGTTCCGCTGGTCTTCAATTTCTCGTTGATCTCGCAAATCGTTTTTATCTAGTCGTTCTTCGCTCTATATCCTTTTCGTTTTTCAGTCCCGGATAAAATGAAAAGTCGAGGGAGAGAGAGAGAGAGAAACGCGGGACAGAATTTCCGAACAATAGACGAATTTTATCTCCAACTCGTACGAAAAGTTGGCGGTTTTGTTTTCTCTCCCTTCCTACTTGCAATCCGGCCGGTTAATTTGCAATTATCGATTGCACAGCTTTCGTCGGAATTCAAAGGCGCGTAAAGGGCGTTGGAACGTCGAGCATGCAATCCGGGGCTAGTTTCACCGAGCGAATTGGGTCACCGATATCGCATTGCCAAAAGTTGATCGAATCGAACCCGTCTGTTCGATGTTTACCCGACAAATGTTTCCTTAACGACTCACACTGATAACACAGTTCAATGAATTAAAACTTTGTTTCTGTTTCGTAATGTCCACTAGCTGTTCCTAGTAGAGTTCCTCGTTCTAAAAACAAATCCGGAAGTAGAATTGCTCCATCACCTTCAGTTTTTCAGAAACACGTGATTTTGTGGAAACGGTCGATTTTGGGGGAAAAATTAAGATTTACATGAAAATGTATAAATGCTAGGATGATCTGCTTGATCTTAAGCAATAGAAGAGACTCTTACAAACAAAACAGTTTATACAATTTGAATTGTGGGTGATTATAAACCATTATAAATGGCTGTTGTTACAGTTTGAAAAAGAGTCGATACGCGTATTTTCCGCATACTATTTTTACATTTTTAGAAAAGGCTCTATATCCAATACGAACTTGCTACACAGGGTTGAATTTCGTAGACATTTCTGTAGAAGAAACCGTCGACACAAAGCGTCGAAGCGGTTTTCGATTCGAACAGATCGAGAAAATATGAATCAGCGACGCGTGCGCGGCGTTTTGCCGCCAAGCGGCCATTGCTCGCTTACTACGGTGCAACAGTGCCGTAGCTACGTGTAATCGACCGCGACAAAATCGTCCTATAGGACACCCACTTTCTGGATACGACATTTACTTTTGTATATATCTTTTTATATTCATATTCATATTAATGTTTGTGTACAATCTTGCGTACTAATCATTGAATTTCGACTACCGAAAATTGAAACGTAAATTGTTGGTCAATCGTAAACATATTTTTAAGTTTCTTACTGTTGAATATTTTGTGAAAAAAATAGTAAACAAACATAATAACGTTTCTCTTTGGTAATTGTGTTGATTAACGTAATTAATATTTGTAACTTCGAATACGTGCTCTTAGCGACAAAAGGCACTTGTTCCGGAACGTTTCAGAACCTTTACAACAGAAGTATCGACGCAGCAGAGGTGATCAGCGTTTCTACGCACACGCACACATAGAAATCACACATACATTATAATAGTTACTAAAGTACAAAAAAAGTGCAGGTTGTTACACCAAATTATGATGACGGGACAATAAGCATGGGAAACGCTATTATCAGGACATTTCCAAAACTGGGGTGAGTGATGTCAGGGAAAGGACATGACTTCTTTTCCGTTGGATAATTCTTCATTTTATACATTTCACCTTTTTTGTAGGTTAGTGAACAATTTAAAAAAATGTTTACGATCGACCAACAAATTTCGTTGGAATTTTTAATTATTAAAATTCAGTGACTGTGAATATGAATATAAAAAGAATGCATAAAAACAAAAAAGTTATAAGAAAATTCAACGTCGTATCGTAGAAAGTGAGTGTCCTATACGACGATTTTATCGCGGTCGATTACGCGTAGCTACGGCACTGTCGTATCGTAGTAGGCGAGCAATGGCCGCTTGGCGGCAAAATGCGTCACGCGCGTCGTTCATTGATATTTTCTCGACCTGTTCGAATCAGAAACCGCTTCGACACTTCGAGTGGACGGTTTCTTCTGCAGAAATATCTACGGAATCCAACCCTCTGTAGAAAATTCGTATTGGATAAAGATCTTTCTCTAAAAACGTAGAAATGGTATGCGAAAATACGCGTATCGACTCTTTTTTAAACTTTGACAGCCATCTGTAATGTTTTATAATTACCCACAATTCAAATTGTATACGCCGTTTTATTTGGAAGAGTCTCTTCTATTATTTAAGATCAAGTAGAACTTCCTAGCATTTATATTTATCACGTAATACTTTATTTTTCTCCTAAATCAACCGTTTTTACAAAATCACGCGTTTTTCAAAATCTGAGAGCGATGGAGCGATTCTGCTTCTGGATTCGTTCTTAGGACGAGAAACTCTACTAGGGACACCTAGTGGTTATTGTGAAACAAATTTCGTGCTGGACGGTGTAATTCATCGTTGCGTGTCGATACGCCGGGGGCTCTACTTTATTTTTCGAGGTGAAACCGCTGCACAGTGCGTCGAGCTAAGGGGAATCGAGGACGAAAAGTAAAATTTTCAGATTTTTCAATTTATTCGTGTATGTTTCAAAAGATTATAGGAATATTAACATTCTTTTCAATAAACAGGTAGTAAAAACATAATTAAATAGTAAATCAACATTATTATGTATTCAATTCTTTTAAACATCCTCGAAATAATCTTCTAATTCAAAATAATTTTGTAAATATGTTGCGTTTTCTTTGATCTGCATCACTTGTAAATCGGTAGTCGAGAAAATAGGTCTATTTTTCGAGCTAATAATAATAAATAATTATAAAAGATTAAGCGGCAAACGGGAGCAACTAGTTCTTACATGATCTTTTTTCAAGATACATCCACAAAGATTACCCGCCAGAATTGTGGAGCAGTATCGAGAAGTATTTTAGAAGAGTCTAGTCAAAGTTAGGAAAAATGTGTGACCTCAAATTATTAATGAAATCTAAAGGAAACGTGAAGAGAGAGAGAGAAAGAGAGAGAAAAACGAAACTTCAAAATAAGGAATTCTTACTTTTAACATATGATCCATTGAAAATAATAAAATAATATTTTCTTTATGGTACAGAATCTTTACCTTGTTTAGATGTCATGCAACAACTAACATTTCTGTCGGCTAACAAATTTTCTTTGTCAAATTAATTAACGACTATTCTCATCCTAATACCGTCTAGCAATATGTCTATGAATGGCATTATCGTCGATAAGCAACTTGATTTCTTTACTTTTATCCCGTTTCGAACTTGCGAAAAGGTGGCCGAAAGTCGATGCAGTTCTCATTCATCTTTTATGCATTGTAAACGACAACGATTTAGGGATTTTTCAGATCAGTAAATCCAGTTTTGATAATATCTTTCTTCTAAAATAGAAAAAAAAACTACCTGTATATAGGGTGTCTCGTTCCCGGAAACATTTATACAGCATGCATGTAGGCAGAATTCGGATTTGCCCATGTTCAACGCACTGTGCACTGCTCGGGTTACTTTATTATCGAAAAAGATATTTTGTGTCTCGATCGAAAATGCAGGGTGAACGGAACGTAGGGAATCGGACAGATGAATGTATATAACATACGGAAACATGCGTGTAATTTCTCAGGAATACGTGGATTTTCGCTGACACAACCCAGGATCGCGATGCATATATTCTACTAATGGAACCTTGAATTTACATCGCTGAAGAACGTCTTGCTGTCTTAACGACCTGCTCTTACGTAAGTTAAAACAGAAATGTATATCAATTAATTGAGTTACGGATATCTATATTTCTGTCCTCTCGCTGTTTTTCAAGTGAACACTCGTTAATTTCCGTTCTCGATAATCTTGAAGCGTGTTATCAAACCCATCGTTATGGACATCCTTTTAATCAGCTGCCCTTAATTTTCGAGTCGTAAATTAAAATATGTTCAGCGTTATACAGTTGCGGACAGAAGTTAAAGACAAGAGGACAATGTAGAACATAGTTTTATGGTCTGCAAATATTATCTGTACATTCATTTTTATTGTTACTATGGTAGAACACTATTTATTGATCATTCATAAATTAATTTATTTTCGTTGACCATTCGGTTTTAAACCTTTCTCCGCTGCTGTACGTGTATGTACACATGAGTCTGTCGATGTGTTATCTGTTTATTAACTTTTGAAAGACCTTTAATATTTTCGTTGTAATGTATAAACGATAAAAGAAATGGGCGATGAAAATTTCAGTTATCGAAGCGAGTAGGTAGGATTAAGGCATTTAAAGGAAGGAACCACCATAATGGCTGAAAGTAATGGTTATTTTTAAGAACGTTTCAGGAAAAATCTCTCGTACGTTTGAAAGTATATTTTTAAACTACTTTTTCAACAAATTGTACTTAGAAACAATTGGATATTATTGCCACAGTATTGACCAGCTTAAAAGGCATCCGTAGATTTGCTACTGAAAGTTCTAAAATGAAAATCCGTGCCATTTTCTTGGACTGTTATATAGTAACTTCAATTGCTTCAATTTCAGATTTTCAATAGAGAATATCAAGAATGCGTGAAAAATATATAACATTTTTTTAAATGTTATATAGCAACTAATTATTCAGTGATCGAGAATTCTGTGTAACTAAAGATCGTAGTATGTAATTAGGAACTGTACCAATAAAAAATTTCACGTAAATTGGATAAAAATGAACTGAAGTATTGCACTATCCAGTTTGAGAAACATTATTGCGAGAAAAACGCGTTTATAGCTTTACATTAAATTATTCATTGAATAACGTTCAAGTTTTTTTAATTTATCAAAGAGCATCTAATCCAAGACCATAAAAAATATCCTCTTTTGTCTAGCAACGAAAACACAAAACATCGTTTGTCTATTTTGACAAGCAGATAGCCTGGATCAATTTTTAATAGTGCATTTTTTATACTTCACCTGCGTACTTATAATTGAGAAAATAGTAAAACCTTTAATATTTTCTTATCGATTGTCGAATTATTACAGACGTTTACTTCATTTTTTGCCTAACATACTTACATCGCCATCGGTTTTCTGATTTCAAATAGAATTAATGGCCGTTTATCTTTTTATCGCCACCTCTTAATCTTCGATGTCGTCTGGTAACAAAATGTTAATAATAATATTATTATTATAATAACATATTAATAATAATGTTGTAATAAAATATTGATAATAATAATAATATTATTATAATAATGTACATTACTATTATAATAAATTAATATTATTAATAAAACTTTCACAACTTTCGAAATGACAATTTAGTCATTCATTTGAATTTCACTTTAATATCTTAAGAGGAAATTTTTGAAACATCAACATTACCAAAAGATCTGAAGATATTGTTTTTTCTTGAATCAGTTCAGTGATATTAGAATGTATAAATGAGAGACGAAGAAAAGATACGCTGAAAAATTGATGAAAAATTGATCGATTGTGAAATGTGTTTAAAATGATAATTTAATAACATGTTTCAAGGTCATGGGAAATTAATTTGCAGGTTCACCGAAATTTGTATCACAGATGCTGTGCTCAGTATGCCAGCAGACGAGCGAAAAAATACAAGTCTAATTGGTTGTGTTTCTTACGGGCTCGACTTCCCTAACACAGTTGCAAAAGTAGGTCACACGTATTTACATTATTGGTCGAAAACTGAAGTGGTTATATGACGAAGAGCGTTGCGAGTGAAATGATTTCTTTTGTTCCTGTGCTGTCCATGTGCCATCCTCTTTTTAACTCTATACAGTGCTTACACCTATGTCTTTATATCTTGTAACATTTTTCATAGTTTTTTTCCGTATGAAAAGTTACCGTGCACAATTACACGCGACGACAAGTAGGACGCGTATCGAAGGTAAACGAAGTTAGGAACAATTAGAGGTTCGAAAAAACGCAAACATTGTTTTAGTGATTTGCGTTATGATCCCGTTGAAGTGTTTCAGTGAAATAGCGTTAATCACATGTACGGCTTCTCCTTCTAGTGCTTCTGCCTTTTCCCTCTTACGTAAACATCGGATCACGTTGTTACTCTTTTAATGTTAATAAAAATAGTAATAATTGATTTAAGAGCTTAAGAGTTTATTTATACAAAAATTAAAAAAAAGAAAAATATTTTATGTATAAAGCAAAAAATAAAATTGTCATTCAACAAAACTCACATAACAGAACAATAATCAATGAAATTGTCTGTAATTCTTACATTCCGAAGTGTAAATGGAGTGCAGAGATACAAGATTTATTTATTTATTTATTTATTTATTTATCGGTAATAGAAACTCATTGGTTAATGGATACATGTAACGGTGATAGAATGAATTTAAATTGAAATATTTTGTAGCGAAGATTTGAGCACGCAAGACGAATTATCAAAAAGATTGGTATACATACGAACGTTGTTGGCTAGCATAAACATACTGCTGTATACAAGCGATGATGTTCGACGTATACTAGTTCACGGTGACGATTTCTAGTAGATACGTTGAGTTTAAATTTTTCAGTGATACAAGGACACGATATATGGCCAGTTAGAATTTTGTTAACAAATAAGACGTCAGCTAATTTCCTTCTGTTTTCTAATGTTTTGAATATTTTCAAGGGTTATTAAACAATCGAAACTGCTGCACATATTAACCCCTAAGGTTAGTCCTGCATTGTTCAATATGGAACGATTCTGAATTATGCAACAATACTGCTGGAATATTTAATTTAATGAAACTTAAGAGGTCTATAAACTCGTTCGAGGCTTGGAATATAGACATAAGGTCCGCGCTGAATCTAAAGGTCATGGTACACAGGGTCGTTGAACTCGTCTTGACACGAGTTGCAATAATACGAAGTAAGAAATGTACAATGCTATTTGAAAACATGAAGGTGACCTTGACTTTTTTCGAGTAAAACGATTTTTTGACGGTTTCTATGTTGTAATTTGTAGCTGACGAGAAACTGATTAATTTTTGTTCGATAGATTTTCCTGTCAGACTGTCGGAAGTGCTTAAAAGATCGTGGCGACAGTTACGTGGAACACCCTGTATTTAAAAGAATATAATACGAATGGAAACATATTTTATATAGCGAAGAAGATAGAGTAGGTAGTGTGAAGCGTATTATTATGTTATTTTAAATAATGTCAGGAGGTTAAAAAGTAACTTTGTCTTTACACCATCGTTTATTAAAAAAAAGGTAATGCAATAAAAGAACGAAATACAAAATGAGAGCCATGTTTTTTTTTGTATTTTACTGCGCGGAGGGCAAGAGGGGTTAAAATATAACGATCGACACGATATTTCTGTCTGAGATTTTGTTTTGCCTAAATTCACGATTTTGTATCGATCGACACCTTAGACCGTATATTCCGCCCGCGAGCCATTCAAATCATCAAAGAATTTAAATGTGAAAATACTAGAAACTAACAAGGGAAGGACCCCAACTGTACCACACGGATTTCAACGATCTTTCATAAGATGATAGAGTACATATTGTTAAGTATGTCTGCCAAATATTAGCCGTAGTTACCTGATAGTTTTAAAGATATAAACAATTAAAAACATATACGTATTGATGTACCATGATTATAAATTTATAATTGTAAAGCAACAGTGGCGAAGCGATAGGTTGTATGTATTGTGAATCGGAAATTCGACGATCGGAATCCCCGTCATGTAAATTTTTTTAATATTTATTTTTCTTTTTTCTTTCTCTCTTTAGTCACTATTATTTCACTGTGGTGACACTGTGCATGATGAGTTAACTATCAGAATGATGTAAAAAAAATACAAATCGAAAGTTATTCCGAATCAGGATTACAGAACAAAAGCTTGTTTATTGCAGAATATTTTTTAATTTGTATGTTATTTATGTGTCTAGCTATACAGTTTCATCACAGTGAAATAGTAGTGTGACAGAAAAGAAAAAAAGACAACGAAGAAAAAAATAAAAAAAACATTACTCGACTGGGATTCAATCGCGGAACATTCCGCTTATATAAGTCGCACAACACTTCACTTTGCCGTCGTGGCATTGCAACCAAGGATATACAATCATAACACTTCACTAGGTATGTACCTTTAACCAATTATATCTTTAAAACTATCAAGTAACTACGGCTAATATTTAGCAAACATACTCAACAATATGTACTCTATCATCCTATGAAAGATCGTTGAAATCGGTTTATTACAGTTGGGGTCCTTCCCTTGTAAGAAGAAGTTATGCGTTGAAGTTATTCGTATTATAAACTCTACGATAAAACCAGGCTATTTAATTGTAACCTAAACGATTGACGTTTGTTCTACTAGCAAAATATACTTAATCGTTTGAGCGATTATTTTGTGACGTCATCTCGAACAGCTAGACATTTTGCAATGATT
This sequence comes from Tetrapedia diversipes, assembly GCA_033822845.1. Lineage (NCBI taxonomy): Eukaryota > Metazoa > Arthropoda > Insecta > Hymenoptera > Apidae > Tetrapedia > Tetrapedia diversipes. The sequence goes on from JAOPTO010000839.1 coordinate 24,663, forward strand.
CAATTAAGCGCGAACGAGCTCGCTGTATTAATCTGACAATTTTATTGTTTTGGGAGAAAGATGGGACAATACGAAGCTTAATGGTCGCACTGTTCTTGACGGGATCCTCTTGCCGAAATCCCCGTTGATTAATGATCCGGTGCTGCCATAAACGGTGACAGATTCATCCTTGCGTGCAGTCATTACTCGTAACCGGACTTTGTGGGCTAAACAGGAATTCTTCAGAGTTGCAATCTTTCGTTTCCAGACGATAGAATCGTCGGAAATTCTTTTATTTCACAAATTGATGTTCTCTTCAAATTGCTGAGTACGAGATATGATTAAAAATTAACCGGAATTTTCGTTTCTTTTTAAACAATCTCTATTTATTAATCAACATCAATTTTATTCCCTTCAAAGTAAAACTCGCCTCAGATATAATACATTTGTGCCAGCGCTTTTTCCAATTTTGGAAGCACTTCTGGAACTCACTTTTCGGTGTGGCGTTCAACTCCTTCAGCGATTCTGTTTTTATCTCATCAATGGAGGTAAAACGTCGCCCTTTCATGGTTCTCTTCAACCTCGGGAATAGAAAGAAGTGACGACAGGCCATGTCCGGCCGGTGCATCATTGCAGTGCTATTTTTGGCCAAAAAATCACAAATAAGTAATAAAGTATGAGTGGGAGCATTATGCTGATGCGATTTCCACGAGTTGTTTTTTCACAATTCTGGGCGTTCTCGTTGGATCGCATCACGCAAGCGGCGCATAACTTTCAGGTAGTATTCCTTCCATATGGCAGAAGCTCGTGATGCTCTACGCCATTGAAATCGAAGAAAACAGTGAGAATAACCTTCACATTTGATCGAACTTGGCAGCCCAAGGTGGTCGTTATCTTCAATGTCTTCATGGCCCTCCTTGAAACGTTTGTATCACTCGTAAACTCTTGTCTAACTCATAGCAGATTCGCTAAAGGCTACAGTCAACATTTCGAATACGGTGTTGCACTTTGTTCCATTTTTCAAGCACAATTCAATACAAATTCTTTGATCCATCTTTTTCGAAAGTAAAATATCGCCGAACACGCCAAAATACGTCTAAACTTTTCGACTGCCAAAAATTAACTACACATTCAAAAATACTGCAACTGTCGACATACTTCAAGAACATAGGTACCGACAAGATAAAAACAAATTTCTGAGAATCGGCTTTATAAAGCCCACGAAAATAAAAAATTCCCGTTATTTTTTATCACACCTCGTATATCCTGTCCTCCTCTTCTTGACGCATTAAATATTTTTACTCATTTCAAAGATCATTCAGATTTTCCTGAGCTTTCTTACCGCCCAGATATACCTGAAATTTTGCAAACGCTGATCCAATAACAAGAATCTGTATTATTGCAAATGCATTTTCATCGGCTTTAGATTTTTTTTTTTTTAATTCAACTAAACCTTTTCAGGAAAGGATTGTTTAATGTGGTTTAAAATTTGCCAATACCATGATTCGTTTCTCAATGTGCATTAATAATTAATTTTCGAATATATTTGAAAAACTTTTATTTCCCACTGTGATAATTGAATGTACACCAAAAGGGGATCTCCCATGAAAATAAATAAATAAATAAATCGTTTTTAAACGGTTCGCCGCATTTTTTCTTTTTGTTAATATTGCATACTTTACTATCAAAAGGACGATGTGGCAAGCGTTTCTGACATCTGAGAAACTGGCGATATCTTTAATTCACCGACAGGAGGAGGGAAGGATAGTTTTCGTGATTTTATTCAGAAAGTTATCGATTTCAGAGTTTGATCGTTCCGATATCCTATTTTGTTGGTGGCGTTCACCGTGGTCGAGCGAACCAGGGATCGATAAGGCAGTTTGGAGGCCCGTAATTTTCCTAAAATGAGCATCGCCCTCCACGCTATGTTTAGTATTATAGAAACGAGCGTACCAGACTAGAACGGATCTGTGCCTCTTTGCTAACCCGCGTCATCTAGCTAAACTTGGAACTTAGACTTTCGTCTGGCTTCCGTTGAATGCCGCTCAACATATTCTACTATCTTTCTTTGGATGTTTATGTAATCCTTCAACACAAATTGCAGTATTTAAGCAGATTGTTCGAATAGAAAACTTCTTCTAGTTATTATATTAAATCCTTCGTACACCGTGGAACGTTAATAATTACTCGGTTGATAAAATTATACTCAGAACGCATGCAAATATTTAAACCTATACGATTAACGGAATCGGTATCATAAGATCTACTTGTTGCATAATACGCATACACGTACAGTAACGGACAAGAATTTAACACCGAATAGTCAACGAAAACGAATTAATTAATTTATGAAAAATGGCACGATAAACAAAATTCGTATTCTATGTTAGTCAATAAATAGTGTTCTACCATGGTAATGATAAAAATGAATATATGGACAATGTTTGTAAACCATAAAGTTATGTTTTACATTGTCCTCTCGTTTTAAACTTTTGTTATATTACATTCGTTGCACTGATTTAGCAGTACTTAAACATGTGTAAACAGACATTCTGTAATTGCAATACCGTGTAATTAACAATTAGTGATGTTGACCACAGTCAATGATAGTTTCTCAAATTTTCAGACTTTAGTTTGTTTGTTTATTAGTCAGACTCAGAATTTAAATAATCATTCAATTATGAGCAAAACTGGGTCCATGTTCGATTAAAATAGTGTCCATGTTTGAACTGCTGTAACTTTGTAAAAACCGGTCATACGACAATCTGTTTAGGGTCATTCTAAAGAACAGATCCTTCTCTTTGACAATCTCAAGTTCAATTCTATCGAATATGCTTTTATATCAAGAAACTATTGAAAAAGTGAAGATAATTTTTTGCAATAATTTGAAGAAAATCAAACGGTTTTCATTTGATAAGAAAATTTCTCTTGCAACCGAAATTACGATACATTTGAAGATTGAAACTTCCACTTTACAGTAAAGTTCTCAAAAATTGAAATGTAAGTTTTTTCGCCATTGTATTTTACTTATGGGTTAAACATGTTGTGCGCAATTGTCCGGCTCGACTGATCCCAGAATGAATGACTGATTTGGCGGATTGCGCCGTGTCGCCTGCCAATTTCTTTTTGGGCGACTAGTTTAACCCTTTCGCTTCGGCTATCCAGTCCGCCGAAGTATCATCATTGAACGGAAGCACGCGTCAGAAATATGCTCAGTACGCGTTTTTCTAAGTCTTAAATAACAATTGTGCTGAATAAAACAATCGCTGCTCTAATGTAACAAGTATATTTACATTTTTAATATGAAAGGGCTTACGAAATTATTGAAATACAGAATTATTAAAATATAAAATTATTAAAATACAAAATATATTTAGATGCCGCTTATAAGCGACGCTCGTACCCACAGGTCATCTCATGGACGCCGCCTATAAGCGGCGCTCGAAGCGAAAGGGTTAAAGAACGTCCGAATGATGACGTCCACAACATGATTGTAAGAAACGTTGACGTTTGTAGGAAAATGATGTTTACGAATATACTTGTACGAATGAGGAATAAATGTAGACCGTTTGTAAATGCTTAGTAGAACGTTTGTGAATGCGCGGTGCCGAAGTGACTCGGTTTATATGGAGGAGTTCGACTGGTCACTCCTTCATACCTCAAGACGATACGCTAATTGGTTAACCCTTTGACTGCTACGGGCGCATATATGCGCCCAGCACAAGCCGTCGATATAGACTATGGGCGCACATGTGCGCTCGGCGACGGCTTTGATCATTTACTGCTGTCTTACTGAATTTTTCAAGAAATTATTTTATCATATCCGTGTAACACTCAGAAACAACATACCTTGTTGCTTATCAACAAGAAAAATCTCGTTTATTTCGTCAGTTTTCCCTATATCTTAAATCCGTTTCATCTGTTCATCTGCCATTTGACAAAAGTTATGTATGGTTTGGAGTTCGTTTTGTACATTTCATTTTATATATTTTATAATACATTATAATTATCAAATTATAGCGTTTTAAAACTTTACCCTTGACGAATAAATAATATATATTGAAGATAAAAAATATTTAAAAAATTGAAAAATATTAATTTTGGAGTGGATAAAGTAACAGTAATTTGATTCTGTACAATATTACAATTGAATAGACCGCCGAACAGATTCAGATTGCGTGAAAAAGTATTCAGTCCCCAGCGACAGTTAGTGCCGGCTGCACGCCGTCGACGCGAAGCGTTTCGGCTCAGAGTCTTCCGCAGTCAAAGGGTTAAAGCCAAAAAGTCAAGACTCCAATCTGCGTATGCCCTGAGTGCCATCAACCTCCGTTCTTGTGTCTTCAGCACGCGTTTTAAGAACGGGGGTGTGTTAAGCCACTCGGAGCGGGAAGGTTTCCCGAATTTTGATAACGAAGGGGAAATTTTCTCCAGGCTCGTGTACCTGTCGCATATGGGCACCGGTTGGGCACCTTTCGGAAGTCCCACATTTATGACACGCTCTTAGCTATTGAGGAATTACGGTAATTCGAAAATTGAACTATCGTCCCTCTACGGACGTTAAGAGGGTTCGAGAAAAAGGCAAAAAGGCTAAAACTTCCTAATTCTCAAAATTAGCATTACCTGCACGCTCGTGTCATAAATGCCGATGGAAAACTTTCCACAGCTGTTCCGTAGGACGGAACACATGTACTGATATGTATTTTTCTCTCTGATACCAAAGGACTTGTGTCCCTGAATAATTATTATTATTTTCTAATTTCCTACGTCGCAAAGGAAACGATCTCGATCGATGGAAAAAGTTGTAACGTCTTTTGATTTTTAGTTAAAGTATTAAGTGTACAAGTTAATTTTAGTACTTTTTTTGCAGGTTTAGAGTTTATTTAAATTTCCATGCAGAAAGGTTAGCGGATTAACTAATTTCCCCTCACTTTCTATAACCTTTGTCCATCTTTCGGGCAACTGTCGGATGCCTGATTTGGAAAAACTTATACTGTATATATTTCATTTCGATAAACTCATCTGTTCAGTCCTTAGTTAGTAACACTTAGGATAGTGTTAATATTGTAAACCAAGGGTCTCAACGAGGTCCCATCGCCAGATGTTTTATTGCCTTTAAAACTCTTGGATTCTTACGGTTAACGAAGTATTTTCCCGAGTATCGTTTATTTTTTCGAGCACACACACACACAACTACAAATTTCTTATCCCCACTACACCTATCCACCATCCTTCATATTTTGTCCGTATTGTGATTTTTCTTCCTCCTCAGAAGACAGAACTCTGCAAACATTCGAACAAGACACAACTCTACAAGCATTCGATCACACAAGATCCCAACAAACAAATAGTCGAACAATACTCACTCCGCAAACATTTGAACACAACACGATTCACTAAGTCTAAATTAAGTTAAGTATGTTGTAGTTTTTGATATTTAATAATTTTATTAATTACATCACACTTGTCCGCTCACAATGCCTTCGTTCTCCATTCGCGTCTCTCTCTCTACTGACTCATACCTCGCCTTTTGTTACACTGGTTCACGCACTCTTTCTCGCTCTCTCACTCATTCCCTCTCATTCTTTCCTCACTCAGCCTATCATTCGCTCCATTACAAACAATCTGATTACCCATTCGTCCTTTTTGAAATCTCTCTCTCTCTAAATCACTACAAGTATAAAAGTAAAGTGTCGTCAGTCACTGAGTCAGCCATTCCTAGAAGATACAAGTTGCGTTGGGCATCGTTACACCCAAACAATTAGTATCCAATCGATACATTTTTGTGTATCTTCAATTTGATTGAAGTGTCTATCTGATATATGGTGTTGTAGCGATCGAAAGAGGCAATAGTCGCTTGGTGGTAGGTCTGGTGAATACGCCGCATGCTGGAGAATTTCCCATCCTATGGCTGTGATGACGTTCCGTGTGTTCAACGCGGTGTGCGGTTGAATGTTGTGATGCAGCAGTAGAACCTTTCGTGTTCCGCTTCCTGTGAACGGTCTTCTCTTCTCCATTTCATCGTTCAATTTTAACAGTTGAGTTTGATACCTCTCTGCAGTTACTGTCTCTTCTGGTTTCAGTAGTTCATAAAATACCTTTTTCGTTGACCGAACCAGGTGATCTTCTAATGCTTTGGAAAGCAGATGTCTACGTTATAAGACTCTGGAAATACCATTACGATATTCAAATTGTAATAGCCTGTATTATCATCGAAAGATGAAAGTGTTGAAGAACAACGATACACGTTGTCGTGTTACGTCTCCGACGTTTGCAACCCTTGACGACAGTGAGATCAATATAAACAGTTTGAGAGCTGCAACTGGGTAACCATCTTCTCTTTTGATTTTCGAGTTTCAGTTTCGTTCCGTCGGGCAGAACGCATCCGCTCAATAATTGTATTACGTTTTCTTATCTTTTGTCCTTAATTAAATTACTATCTCATATTTTTTAACCTTAAATCTACAACAGAAAGGCTAAAATTAACTTGTACACCTGATAAAAGCATACGTACACCTGAAGAAATCATAGGTCGCGGGGATGAAAGGAAGGTCGCCGGTTCCGTGGGGGCCGGAGATACGAAGGCCAGAACGAAAAATGTGGAAGGAGCCTGTTACGCGACTGTTACCATCGGAGAAAGAGGGAAAGAGCGAAACTCTTCGGCTGCGTAGCTTTCTCATTATCGCGATTGTTCCACGATGGGTACCGGTCGACAATGGGCGACACAGTTTTCTCGTCGTGGAAGAAAGAACGTACTGTCTCTCCTTTTCTTTCTCCCTCTACTGTCCTGTCTTTTTCTCTTGCTACCTCTACCTCTTTGCTGTCCCTTCCCCTCCTTCCCCCTGGTAGGCTGCTACATTTTTCATTGTCCCCGAACGTAACTAAAACAGGTCCACAAAGCGTCAATAGTAGGTCATCGATTAGTTGATACACACGCTTATTTACTTCCTTTCTGGTCCCCTTCCGTATTCGTCTCCCTTCCTGGGTCTATACTCCTTCTCAAGCTCTTTGCCTGCCATTTTGCGCTGAATGATATAACAAATTCAAGTTCGAAACGAGGGGATTCAATTTTTCGTTAAATTTATTTAATCATTTCGGGAATGGCACGTGTACCAATCGATGAATAGAAATTAGCAGATCAGAAGTTCGATAGTAGTCATTTTCAGGAAAATGATTATATTAGTTGAGATTGCGATACGTGTAGTTGAATTGATTGATTAATAGTATTCGTAGAATAATATGAAATTTATGATGATTTTCAATGTAATACCTGTTAGTGTTGCTACAACTTCTATAGTCAAAATGTACTGCGAGTTTAAAAAATTTGTTTGCATTTGTTCTGTATACGAATACCAATAAATGCAAATAAACATAATGCATATGTTGAACGGAGAAAACAGCGAATTTTGGATTTGAAAATCTCATGTTTTTGTCCCGTTTGAAATTAATTGTTGCTAGAAAACAACGTGTTTTCCTTAGCCACGTAAACGTGTTTTGTGTAGAACTCGTTACCGAAATAATTGACAACTAACTTGTTCGTGCCATGGCGGATCAGCTGCCTCTACTTTTTCCCCCTTTGTTTCACAACGAAAGCCTTTTCACGCTCCCTTTCTCCGCTTTAAATTAACCTTTATACCTTAGACGAGAATCTGCTAGGGTTCCGGCACGCGCATGGAGACAGAAAAAAAATTCACTTCCATCTTGGTGATTGGAGTACAAGGTGTTTACACGTAGGTGAAAGCAGTGTTAATCTTTCCACTCCCCTTCCACTGATTTTGTATAATGAAGATCAGCAAAGATGCTTTCAATACGGTTGAAATACACAAACACTAGATTTATGGATGTTGATTATTTTTACCGAAGCGAGCCAATTTGACTCATACAACAAGATTGAAGCTGTATGTTAAATGAAAGATTTATTTTTAAAAACTTCATTGATAACACGATAAAGTTAAAATATATTAACCTTTTGCACTCGAAAGGTGACTGTTAGTCGTTTAACAATACTAACTTTAAAAATTCTCTAATTCGAAATATTTACTATGATTCACGTATATTAAACTTCTTTTGGTTTAGTTAAGTGGTATATTAAAATTTACATATATGACTATTTAACGTCCGGGTCTGAAGTAACGTCTGAAAATTTGCGAAACTATCATATGCTAGGATTACGATGTCCCATGAGAGGGGACAGCCGAGTGCAAAGGGTTAATTGTGCCACATCAAGTTGTTCTTTCCTGCTTTCACCTGGACTATTCCAATAGTATTGTTCTATCCATAAAAGTTAGCAAAAATTGTTAGCAATAACAGTAATTGTCTTTGCAAATTTTGCTCATGAAGTTTGAAACCCCTCTGTTGGCAACAATTGTTGTGAATGAGATGTATGAAAGAATGTTGGCAAGAATGGCTACGTATGCATGATTGCTGAGTGTTGGCTACTTCCGTTTCGAATCGTGAGTCGGTGACTGTGACTGTAACTGAGTATGTAAAAAAGTTAATCTGAGTTCTCATTTTATATAAAACCGTCTAAGGATATTATTGTGTTTTCTTTTCTCTTATTAAATTTCATTCTCACTAATAAAAAACGGCCTATTTGTATTTAAGAAAATATCCCTGATCACGTGACAATTCAACATCGTCAAATTGACAGGTAAACATAAAATGGCATTAAATTGGTAGCTTTTCATCATATTCTTGTGACTACCCTTGTCAGCAGTTCTTTATATTTAGAACTCATTGATAAGATAACATTTCAAACCATTGTACATAAATTGTTTTCAACGTAAAATAGCTAGCTTTTCAAAGAAAATCAAAATGGATGGCTGTGTAAGAAGAAGAATAATAGACATCTACGAAAAGGAAAAGTAATAGAGATGTAAAAATAATATTATTAACCCGTTGCCGCACGCTTTTAATTTGATGATCGTGCTCAGAAACACATTTTTTTTGGTCAATTGTTTATGACTGCCAGATGGAATTAAGTGTAAGTTGTATGTTTGGAAGTGAAAATTATCACATTTGGCTACAGTTTTTCCAAAAAAACTCTCGACGGCTATAACCGTCATTTACACATCATGTCATTTTTTCTCTTCCCAGAGCAAATGACGGCTATGACCATCGTGACGACTATATAGCATTTGCTTGACTAATTCAAAATGATTCCTATGAATAAAAGAGAGTAAATAGGTGTAATCTTAACACAAGAAAATCAGTTTGAAACAAAATTATCATTTGTAATTTATTTTGCTTATAAAATAGTATAATAATAACCGCATAAAAAAACAATTAATATGCTGTCTGGCATGCTATAACTTTTTTTCTAGATGTGTTACTCAATAATTAATAAATGTATGTATTAGTACACTTCGTACTAACGCTGTTCTTTTTTTTTATTGATTAAAATGTGCACGACGGCTATAGCCGTCATTTGCCTACGTATCGCCAAAGATCGGACGGCTATAGACGTCATTTGTGGCAACGGGTTAATCAAGCTGTATGAGAGTTGAAAAAGGCGACTTAAACGTGGATCGCGCATTAAAATCTGATGGTTGGCAGCCTTGTAAATATGAACGACGCTCATTTTATATTATATTTATATGGTGGTATCACCTTGTACAGTAGTGAGTAAACTCCCATGCGAAACAGTCCATGTCACATAAACCATTTATATGTTATATTGGAATACATTACTGATTAACCTAAGCGTGTGCATTTATTACAACAAAATCATACGGAAAGGAATAACGATTCGACCGAAAAGAAGAAGACAAATGGGACGTCAGCTACACGCGTGGAAAAATTATGTCGCGGAAATGTCTAGAATCTCATGCTCGTTTGCTGCTGGTGAATCTGAAAAACAGCTGTCGAGGAAGTCGAGAAAGCTCTCGCGGAGACACAACGTCGCCAACGAACGAAAATACAAGATGAAAGGAATGGAATGGTCTGTGACGCATTCACTGGCGTAACTCGCCCGATCGAAAACTTCTATTGCCACGAAAATCTTCCTTCTTTATTCTCTCTTATATGATCGTTTCTATCGTAAATCATGGACAATGTGTACATAATTTTGGTTAGCGTAAAACTTTGCAAAAGCCTTTTCATAAATGCAACAATATCACGAAGAATTAAAGGCGGTTCTTAATTCTTATTCGTTGATCGTAATTAATTAGAAAGTATTTGATCATTCATTGTTATCTCAATTATATTTATAAGGGGTATACAAGTTCAATGACATTATTCGTTAACTCTTATTAGTATAAAGATCAGTGGCGACGATAAGCGCATCTCAGAAGTTCTTTTAAACTATCGTTTAAAGTATTTTGTTATTTGTTGATTACATCGAAAAACCTTATAAAACGAGTTTCGTAGACAGATAGTCAAGAAGAAGTCGTGATTAAAAAACAGTTCAACCGTATCAACCATATTTCCAGGACATTCTTGAATTAACGCCACCCCTAGAATTTCTTTAAACGATTCTAACCGTGGTAGATCGTGGTATCAGTATCATTCCACGCAGCACTAATATCAATTTCAGATTCATTTTCAATAGTGTCATCCTCTTTTGATTCAGAATTACTTTCACTGTCTGTTTCATATAAAATACGTTTTCTTGATAGGAACAATATCACTATCGTCATCGCGATCTTCTATATTTCCACAACCGGTTGAAATATCTGATAATGCATCATAAATTTCGTTCTTAAATTCGTCCGTTACGCTAAGAAACGAAACGGAAATTAAGTTTACAAATTGATCGGTACGATGTTACCGATTGTTCGACAGATTCGAGAATAACCTGCTTAATACCGTTGTCTAAGAATTGATCAGGAAAGCTCACACGTGCCGCAAAACGAGAATTCTCGTTTTCCGATGCGAACGTTGTTGGCGCGTATTGTAAGTTCGATTGCGCCTTGTCGCCGGCCAAATTAATTTTAGGCGACTGATTAAATTTGATGGTGTTACGTGTGTCGCGGCTGTTACCGTACCGAATGATGTACGTTGTGATTGTTTTGATGCACCGACTGATGTGCTACAAAGCGTCCGAATGTCGACGCGTAGATCTATACGAACAAGATCTATTTCGTAGATATGGATTGCGATGGTTGTACTTTTTTATGACGACGTGGACTGTATTTTTTACTATTATTGCTCGCGACGCCGAAGTGACTCGGTTTTATATGGAGGAGTTTGACTGGTCACTCCTCCATACCTCAAGACGATACGCTAATTGGTTAAAGTCAAAAAGTCAAGACTCCAATCAGCGTATGCCTTGAGTGCCACCAACCCCCGTTCTTGTGCCCTTAGCACGCGTTTCGAGAACGGGGGTGGGGTGAGCCACTCGGAGCGGGAAGGTTTCCCGATTTTTGGCGACGAAGGGGAAATTTTCTCCGGGCCCATGTACCTCTCGCATGTGGGTACCGGCTGAGCGCCAGGTCTATTGAAAATTCCTTATTTACGACACGGGCTTGGCTATTGAGGAGACACGGTTGACTCGAAATTAAGACTGTTGTCCCTCTGTGGACGTTAAGAGGGTTTGAAATTAAGCAGACATACGCGACGGTTTGTTCGTCCTCAAAAATAGCATTACCGGCACGCTCATGTCGTAAATATGCCAAAGAAAACTTCCCGCTGTTGTTCCGTAGGACGGAACAAACGTGTTCACAAATGATGGTTGAAAAATTAGTTAAAAAGATATAATTGAAATACTAGAATCGCAATACATAATACGCCGCAGTATTTTATCTTTATCTCGGCATGTCCACGTTTTTCATAGATCCGCGTTTCCACTGTTTTCGACTACCACCTCCCCACCTCAATCGCAGTCGTTGCATCCCCTTGAAGACAGCGAATGGCACACGGCGTATGCAACACCGTCTCTTTGTTGGCGAAGAATGAAAATGTCTGGCGTGTATTGCTCCACTGAGCGGTCTGTGGCTGCACAAGGTACATTAAAAGATTTTCATCAGGGATTTCTCTGCTGCCGTGCACACTCCCTGACATCGGCGAACAAAAAAGAGGTCTCTGTGAAATCTCTGCGTGTTCATCTGCGGTTTCATCATGTACACCGAAGTACATTACCTTTTGTTTTCTTGCGTTACGATTGCTGCAAGACGGTGGAACAGCACGACGATAAAAGTTTGTCTAACTCATTTTATTTAAACACGTGGAAGGACAACGATATACATTGACGTATCGCGTCTTCGACGTTTGGAATCCTGACGATAACGAAGTCGATATAAACAGTTAAAAGTTGAAGCAGACTAATCGTCTTCTAATTTGACTCTCAGTTTCGTTCCAGACGTCGCACAGTGGGCCAAATCACTATTCTAGCTAATAAAAATTCGTACTTATCAAAATTAACTTCCATATCATCCTTTTTGAGATACTAATGATAACAACTATAAAATGGATTGTATAAATGATAGTATTAGTATTACTTGGTATATAGGTAAAAAATTATGTACATTTTTATTAGTAATGAATTATTAATGTATTTATAATAATAATGTATTAGTAATGTATCATATTTTTCAATCAAGATATTATTATTGTTATTACGCATTATTTCATTCAGTATCTGAATCCTGGTCAGTATCATTGGTTAATGAATCCTGCTCCCCTTTTGGTAATTGTGAATCCGACAATAAATTAATCACTTCTTTGTCAAGTGCCTCTTCTTTTTTCCAAATTGACGCGGTACTTCTCGACAAGGAAGATATGACCGGATCTGATGAAAAAAATTGTAGCTCGTGTCGCTTGAGAAATATATCCAAGGATCGGTTACATTTTTTCCATTTAAAAGCAAAATTGCTGTTTACATTATTCACAATTCTCTTGACGTGTAGGTAGGTTGTATCCTTTACGTCCTCCGATAACATTAAACTATTCATAATATAATTCAAAACTGCAGAGTTTTTACTATTTATGTCATCACCCTTACGCCAAATGTCAAAAAGTGTCTTCCTTGATACGGACGTCGTATCTAAAAAAATGTTGCACATTAATTGTTGGCAGACATATGCAACTATTTTTCATCAGAATCGAACTAAGATAGATTAAAGAAATGGACAAAACAGAAATCAAAGCAAATACACGCAAATATTGGAACTGCGGGACCTCTTTCTAAAGTTTTACTATGATCATCGGATTAAGTTTAATGAAGAAGAATTTATAGTATTAATGAAAGCACTGGACAAAATTTTATACTGAAATCAAATAAAATAAGCACTTACCTTTTAGAACTCTTTCCACCAAACTAGTATTTTAACGAAGAACACAAAAATACGATGTATTCATTAGAACGCACAAGGTACTGCTTTATGAAAGGACTAATATCTGCAAACTCGTGGCAAATACGGAAAATACCGTACGCTTAGGTACTGTTTTATGATATGTAGATAGTTTCCCGCTACCTGGGACGCACTTTGTACCAAAATATTACGATTTCGAGGGTCCTCATTTTTGGATTTTTTATCAGCTAGAACGGTGATTCGGCCCACTGTGCGTCGGACAGAACTCATTCGCTCTATAATTGTATTACGTTTTCTTATTTTCTATCCTTAATTAAATCACTATTTCACTAAATACGTGTGTTGTAGTTTTAGATATTAAATAGTTTTATTAATCACATTACACTTGTCCGCTCGCAACGCCTTCGCTCGCCATTCGCGTCTCTTGCTCTACTGACTACCTTAATCTACTGACTGCCTTCGCCTTTTGTCACACCGGTTCACGCGCTCTCTCTCGCTCTCTCACTCATTCCCTCTCATTCTTTCCTCACTCAGCCTATCATTCGCTCCATTACAAGTAATCTAATTACCCATTCGTCCTTTTGAAATCTCTCTCTCTCTCTCTCTCTCTCTAAATCACTACACGTGTAAACTGTGGATTTTTTAGTCTTAATCTACAACAAAACATTTATTTTCCTTGCGGGTCAAACACCTCGTTGAATAGTATTTAGATAGGGATGCGTGCACCAAAAATGGTACACATTGCAGAGTTTAATAACCACGATAAAAATTATTTATTTATTAAGTTGATATTATGCAACTGGTATGCTGTTTATTTCGAGAACGAATGTTTCAGGTGTAAAATAAACAAACAAACAAAATAGGTAGTAAAATTTCAAAATTAAAACGCAGAGGCACTGTGTGTAATACTGGAAACTAAATTAACATATACGAAAGAGAACGAAGTACTTGTTATCTGCGATATTATGAAACACCTGTCTTTGTACGTTTTTCGGCCATCATCAAGCGTCACGATGTACTGTATTATGTTTTATCAGAAACAAATCTACGTATAGATAAGGTTATAAACGTCGTTATTCTGGCCTATTTTAGTTTATCACGCTAAATCATTTTATGTAGTTTACCAATGAAAATATTATAACAACAAACATTTTAACACTTCCGAATATTATGGAGGCTCTCGCTGATGGACACTATCAACTTATTGGTCACGGGGAATCGACGATATTCAAATTGAATAAACAGCGAAACCTGTTGTTGATAAAATTTGTAATACTATTAATATTAATTTGTAAATATTATTAATTAAATTTGTAATATTATATAATTCTACAAGTATCTACTATTACATGCTTCCATCGAATGAATTTTAGAGTATAATTTAATATTTTGTGATCTGTTGGTGTCAATTTCGTAAATATCGTTCAGAGAAAACATAATTTTGCGGTTTGAGAAAATACCGATTAAAGCTATTAATATATGTTTATCGATTAAGAAAAATAAATGTGTGTTGAACGATTATATCGTAAAGTGATAAATAGTTATTTATTTTATTCGATAAACTTATACATACGTATTAAAAATTTCTATCTCACGTATATTTAATACATATACATATATTATATTTACGCATTCGTATTCTAAGGGTTGTAAGTTTTAATACATTGAATACCGACTACTCAACTTATTAATCGTATTGTTTCTGGATCAATATTTTTTCAATACGTATAACTAACAGCTAATAGAAAAGAATTAATTTTAGTTAAACAGATTTTTATTACTTACAAGTATAATATGCTATTTTTTAATACAAATGCAATGATATTTCGAAAGCAAGGAGTTGCGTCCCTATAAAAATAGATTATTATACTAGAAATGTTAATAAAACTTGTGTAACCTGCTAATTCTTTTTATCCGGTTAATTGGTTAATTTACTCCCAACAATTTGGAAAACAAAATACAGTTTTCAAGTTACAATAATAAAAAGCTGTAACATAATGTATTTAATTACTTTTCTGTCTTCGTATAAAAAATAATGAAGCGTCGAAATTTCCTGTTAACACACAGAAGCTCGTGAAATTATATTTTACTGTATTTTGAATGATAACATGGGATCGAAGGCTCGCAGTGAGGAAAGCATGGCTGGAAAGTCTTGAACCGAGGTGTTTTTCGCCTTTCTATTTTATCGAGCATAGAAAAAAGAAATGGATCAGATTATAATACGCGAATCAGTTCGATCGCGAATTTTGTAATTATGCAAGAGGTATTCCCACTCGACAGTGGAAATGATTACTACCGTTCACTTATCCGATCGAAAATGGTTCGTAGTTATCCAAGCATCACTTTATTATAATTAAACATCCAGTGATCCATATATTACAAACTATTTGCCCATTATATGAAATTATACTACTAGAACACTACAACTACCGAGGTTAAACTATACTTATTTGGATGGAAGAGATCAAACTGAAAATTGCATGAAAAAATACAAATTTTTATTTATAGCTGCTGCAGAAAATCATAGTAAATTTTGGAAGCTTTACGACAGTGAATTTATAAGGTTGTTATGAGTAATCGCCAATTGGTCATTTTGACTAGTGTTAAGTAACATTCAATAGAAATAAACTTTTTCCGTGTCTTATTCGCACTCAATGCTCTAGCTCTCCGGTTACTCACAAACTAGCAGTTGAAACGGCGAAAACAAACATTAATTTGTAGAATGAAGTAAAGTAATACGATAAATCGTTCGATTTTCTTGTTACCAGCGAAAGTAAGCGTGTACCTATTTTCTGGCCCACGTAAACCAATGTTAAACGAGTCTTATTAATAATTCCCAGTTGGAGGAACATCGTGATCATACTGTTATGGAATTACATATTTGGCCAAGATTTCAATTGTCAGGTCTAATTTGGCTGAGATCCCAATGTCTACGATCTCGTGATATATGTTTTATCAGGAAACATTTCCGATAAATTACTGCTGGATGTCTCCGACGTGGGCATTCCACGAATCTTGGAACAAACTTCGCCCGTTTTTCCGCTAGAAAGCCTGACTTTCAAGAAGCACCGGCGCACGGAATATGCATTGCATAAGACATTCCGAAGTTCTGTGAAACCGAGTATGGTGAACTAGAAATATTGTCAGCCGTTCGTAACATGAATCATTCTAAGAATAACTTGTTTTCCAAAAACCAGGCAGAATTCAGACCGGCTGACAAATGAGAGAAAAAGGCAGCGGTTTGACCTTTTTTCGCAGAAAGAACAGGACTTTAAATGACGAAAAAATGGAAGGACCTGTTGACACGATTCAAAGCTTGAATGCGTAGGTATGAAATTAAGTGGCAAGGGAAAATACTCCAACGCTAGTTGGATGTCGGAGTCAAGAGGTTGAAACCTGTGTTCATGCTACCTACATCGTAGCTATGTAATACGTCGCGTTATTCGAAGGACTTTTTTTTCGCGATCTTACCTTTGAAAAGGATGTCATCCAGAACCGATGCAATCAGTGTTCACTTATTTAGATCACTTGATTTTTTTCGAAAACGATTAACTGCTTTTACACGGAAACGAACGAAAAGGATTCTTTTTACTTTTCGTTTCTCAGCCCAATGTTTGCTCCGCTTAAATTTGTTTGATAATTGTTGCGAGTCACAGGAATTCAAAATTCCCGGTTATAACGCATGAGCAACCAAAAACAAAAGATAGAGTATCGTTAGGTGGAAGGCGTTACGTGTCTTGTGAGTCAGTCGCGAATTAATCGTGTAATTGAATAATGCGTAGTCAGAGAGAAGTAGTATACTCTTGTGCTTTGTACGATCTCTTCTTTTTAAATATATTTCTATTCATTTATAATTCCACGTGCTCGTCATTTCAATTCAACAATTGTAATATCACCTAGACAGAATTCTCTAACCTGAACCAAATGAATACCAAACTCTGATACTAAACTTTCGCATAGCAACTACATACTCTTGTTAGAGATGTATGCGTGATTTGTGGGAATCTGTGCAGGTGTGTAAGCGTGCGACTGTGTTTTGTCATTTATCGAGGTCCTTCCAGAATGTTCCCTACGGCTTATTCTATGGCGCGTGGAGGACCTTCCAGAATATTCGAAACTAATACTCCTAACAAGTATAAAAGACAAGAGCGTGCTCGACGCCGCGCAGTTCACGTTTGATGGTTGTAAGAATTGGATGTATGAGTCGTTTAATAACATTTATCTGTTTATACGTGTATTACTTGTAGTTTATAAATAAAACAATTTCTTTACCAAGTAATTGCCAAAGGTGTATAGAAACATCACTAATTTCA
Source organism: Tetrapedia diversipes (assembly GCA_033822845.1). Taxonomy (NCBI): domain Eukaryota; kingdom Metazoa; phylum Arthropoda; class Insecta; order Hymenoptera; family Apidae; genus Tetrapedia; species Tetrapedia diversipes. The sequence goes on from JAOPTO010000839.1 coordinate 42,202, forward strand.
TAAAATCTAACAACTCTATTCAAAATTTCTTCCTGAAAACACATAATTCGTTTCGTTTTCTACGACATCTCTTTTTTTCGTTACAGTATCAGGGGATTAATCATTTTTGTTTCTCGTCTGATTAATCCCGTGACGGTTCGCAGCGATGGACACGTCTGAAAACCCTTGCAATAGACGCGATCGATCCACGATCGATGGTCCGTTGAGCCGTGAGATTGTTACCCCTCTTGTGAGTTCTCGTGATTAGACTTGAATATGTAATTAATGGGCCAGCCTCTAGGGTGTTGTTCGACGACATATACATTGAATCTGTGGAATTTCATTGCGCCTTGCTAGGAATAAAATGATTTCGGGCTACTGTCACGATCAAAGTGATTAATACGTTAACCTTTGCAGTATTAAACCGTTCTATTGTCACATAAATGATCAAACTAGAAGTTCTGAATGTCCTTCCAGATAAATATATACAGAGTGGTTCCAAAAAGTGTTCGTATACTATATTACAAAAAAAAAATTCACCTAATCCTAAAATTCTGATTTCAATAAAAATTTGTGTGTATATAGAGCACATTGGTTATATGCGAAACGATTGTTTTTGTCGGGGAAAGTCTTTTTAGAAGGGTGAGATCAACCCCTGAAGCTTTAAAATCTTTTCATGCTCTGAATATAATTTTTCCTTTTTTTTACAACAGGGTAATAGAGCACTAAAAATGTACCATTTTTTATCTGAAAGGTTTTGCTTTATCGCGCACCATTAAAAGACGAGAAAAAGCAAGTTCAAGACATAAATTTGCTGTTTTCAATTTTGCAGATCTGTTCGCTGTTTCCAAAATTACAGTGCTGCCTCCAAAAGTGATACACGAGCTTTCTGTCAGAAGGACAGCATCCTCACTGGCACATGGTGCAATTTATACACTTACGTGTTTACTGTTAAGCTTTCTACGTAACGATAAATTAATTAATAACAGGTATCTTTATCGGTGTTACTTTTATATTTCGAGTCAGGGTAATAAAAGTTAGGCTAAACACGGTTTTGAAAGGAAAATTTGGAATGACGTTGAAATCTGGAAAAAACAATACAAATTTTCGACTAGATTAATAATAATAATAATAATCGGTACGCGTTGAAATTATCTCATTTTTCCCAAAACTTTAAACCTTCAAGTACGTTAAATATTTTAGATATTGCTCAGATTTCGTTTATTTTTGCTGTTAATTATTGTCACTATTACTGCTTATACATTTAATTGTTAATTTTCCCCTTTCACTTTGCTTATCGCAGTAAAAATTCAACAAGCGATCAAATGTGTCAATGATGCATAACATGTTGCTGCAATTTCTCGCGTCAATAAATAATTTATCAAATTTTTCCAGCGAATCACACGCGCACAACTTTCATTCGTTTTTGGTTATTAAATTGTGAAATTGTCTGGTGAAGAACTGCCGGTTGGTGAACGAACGCGTGTTTCTGTTATGCACACGCTGCGTTGCATAAAACATCAGGCATGCGGTCGCTTCGTTTCGAACCAGATACGGTGATGTAAATAGTAAAGTGGATTTACGACTTCCTAGTTGAAGGGAATAGAGAAAGTGAACGCGATTCGCACCTCGACGGCTTACCGTTTATAGTCACCATCACGCGGTTCTATCGTGCGCCTGATTCATCTTTTATCATTTTTATCGACGACTCTCGGAAACCTTTCAATATTGCAAATCTCTTTTCTACGCTGATAATTTGAAAATTTAGTTGCACATGTGCAACGCTATGCGTTTACTAGAAAATAACACTGATTAA
>JAOPTO010000839.1:44077-112372 GCA_033822845.1 Tetrapedia diversipes
GGAATGCGATCGAGCGGATGCGAGTTTGGGAAAGTCTAAAGAGTACTTGAGTTGGGCGATTGTCGTGTGAACGCAGAATGTTTGGGCTCGAATGTTTCTAAGGCGTGAAAGATGAGCACTTGAGAAAACGTTGCGACTGAGAAATTTTGGGTGGTCGTGACCGAATGCATTGAGTGAGAAAGGTTGACAATTAGAATGAAAGGAAACGAGTGTTTGGAAGAATATATGACGGGGAAAATGCGAGCGCGGGGCAGAAAGTATTGGACGAAAGGTTTTGATTGTGAACGTAGAAAGAGTGTTGAAGTTGCTAAGTTGCAAAGTCGTTTAAGTTGTTTTTGTTAAATTGTTTTAAATATACTGTTATTAATATTTTAATCGCTTCACTTTTATGTTTCACACCTGAATTCCATCTTCCGTTCTACATTTTATAGAACTTTTCCTATAATAAATTTTTTAATATTCACTTCTTTTTTCATTGTTTAGTTTCTGAGAAAAATTTGTAGTCTGTCTTACGTGGCAATGTCGCGATAGGAATGGGTATACCTGAAGTGTCGGTAGGAATAGTGTTAATTACATGTGAAAGTAAAATAACTGTACTGAAAAAAATATATTAATGTATATAAAAACTATTTTTGTACGTACTTACCTTTGAAAATCAAATAAATGCACAGTAAAACAACAATGCAATTTACACCGGTTTCAAATTTTCGAGAGTCTTCGATTCGTCAATGTCAAGTTTACATTTGACAGTGTTGAAAGAAAAAAATGCGTTGCACTCTATAAAATATATCATGTAGGTATTGATAATTCTACAACAGTATGTAGTAAGCGAATACTAATGCCTTTGAGGCCGTTTCAATGGTATGTTGAATTGTATTACAACGATATGCATTTAAGGATTAACAAAATTCTAACTGGCCATATATCATGTCCTTGTATCATTGAAAAATTTTAACTCACCCGTCGAACATTATGTTAATTATTACAACCGTATGCTTATGCTAGCCAACAACGTTCATATGTATACCAATCTTTTCGATAATTCGTCTTGCGTGCTCAAAATATTTCGAAGTATTTCAATTTAAATCTATTCTGTCACGGTTATACATGCCCATTAATTAATGGGTTTCGATTACCTATAAATAAATAAATATGTAAATCTTAACGGCCAGTTTTCCGGCATTGATCGCGTTTGCACCACAGCTTTCACCCTATGGACAACGAAGTATTTAAAATTCCACTATCTACATTTCGTAATAACGACGACGGTTACACGCGAGGGAAACGTTAGTTTCCCGGAATTAACAAAACTGGTTTCTATTTTTAGTTATCCAACGTGTTCCTTCGGACGGTTATTTTCGTTGAACATTTGCAAAATCGCACAGCATTCCGTTCATGTGAACCAAAGCTGCAAGAACATATTTCTAGCTGTTTCGCCTTGTAAAAGGGCGAGGTTTGCATTGAAAATGTTTCTACCGTTTTGGCAACATCACTGGCGACGCGCCAAACTCGTTAATTACAAAACTTCGGTAAAAACCGGATCAAACATGGATTAAATTTAGTTTCAATTCGTAGACCAGAAATGAACGAGTTGAACACGCAAAATTTATTCCTTCTTTTTCTATTGAAATATCTTATAGGAAAGGTTATAAATGAAAAAAGAAAAAAGAAAGAGGAGTGAATAAAATAATAAATATACGTGTATTTAATAAACTAAAACGACACAAACGAACACAAAATAACAAACTACGCTTATGCTACGCAAACTACGCTTATGCTTCGCAAATTACGCCTATACTTCGTAAACTACACAGTCCTTTGCTCTACGCTGGCTACTTCGCTTCTTCAACACTCTTTCTACGTTTGATACTTTCTGACTTCGTCGTCTGATACTTTCTTCTTCACCGTCTGATACTTTCTGCCAAACACTCGTTTCCTTTCATTCTAATTGTCAACCTTTCTCACTCTACGCATTCGGTCACGACCACCCAGAATTTCTCAGTCGCACTGTTTTCTCAAGTTCAAGTTTTCCAGCCTCGCATCCGCTCGATCACATTACTACAATCTTAAAATTGTTTTCAATGCCGTTCAATTTAAACACTTCCTTTAAACGGAACAACTGCTATTTTTTATCTGTAAGGCTTCTAGCAACCTTCCCCATCCAAGCCTGAAGTTTAACCTTTATTATCGCACTCAGTTTTGAATGCTTTATGCGTATACCTCTGAAACCAAGGCCGAACGGTGGTAACATGCCCCTATGGAGACCTATAATTGTTCAAAATGACGACCTTGACCACATATTCGAAAGCTATTGATATCGGTGAGTTGAACACTTCTTTAATTACCCCTTCCTTCCATGTCGATAACCTTGTCCTTAGAATTTATCCACTTTTCCTCTATTTCGTTTCCCTCTCCTGTCCTCGCATTCAAATCTCTTCCCAACAATAAGAAACCTTCGTCTTCTTCTTTCACTCCTCTTGTTACTAACTCTATTATGTCACATATATGCTGGCTATGTAAAATTCTCCATTTTCTACCATGGTACATGATTTCTATTTCCATCATTTGCTTGGTTCATTCTTCGACAGCTCTGAAATCTAGCATTTCATTAATTTCACCCTCAGCACTTCCCTTCTTTTCTATAACCTTTGGCTTGTAAACAATTTGGAATACTGTGAATTAATTTCTTAATTACATTTCCATTAATATTGGCCCATTCGATCTGTAAGGTATTTTCAAAGTTTCTCTTATCCCTTTTCCTATCCTTTTTATGTACATTTCTCTTTAAACGGTCCCACAAATGCTCTATAAGATTGAAATCCGAGTTTGGCGTGTCTGTATGTATGTGTGTGAAACGAACGTTCAAAGTGTCGGTGCTTTTTCTCGTCTTTTCGGATGAAAAGTGTCAAATTTTTAGTGCTCTATTACTCTGTCATAAGAAAATTCCCAGAAACAATTATGGGTTGATTTCACCCTCTTAAAAAGACTTCCCCGGACTAGAAAAAAAAACGTTCTACATGTAACGATTATACTCTATATACACACAAATTTTTCTTGTAATATAGGGTATGAATACTTTTTGGAGTCACTGTAAGCAGAACAGGCATGGTGTTCACCGAATTTCACTTACATGTTGCCCATGCAAGATTCTTGAAAAGTCGATCGAGACCAGGTTTCAATGCTGGCTGGAGACTTTTGGTTTCCACCTACCTTCTCAACCGGGATTTCGTTCCGGTAAATCCTGCTCGGATAACCTGGTCGCTTCGACGCTAACCATAGGAAAAGCCTTTTCCAAGAAAGAGGATACTCTGCCTTGTTTCTTATACATTTAAGGGGCGTTCGATAACGTGAACAGCAGCATTCTACGCGAAAAGGTTCGACATATTGGTTATTCTAGAAATATGATAAGCTTTGGAAGGTTCTTGACTCAGGAACGTAATGCTACCTTCATCCATGATTGATAATACCGAAGCCAGGAAGGTACATAAGGAGTTGTCGCAGGGACGGATTCTCAGCCCCCTACTATACCCAATGTATGTCAAAGGTATTCCTAAAGGTTTAGACAGTGATTTTCAACCAGTTCGGTTCGCGGATGACCATTACTCCTTATCCGGTATAGAGAAAAAGCTGTGAATCTGTTGAACTCATCTCTATCTGTCTGAAAAAAAGGTGGCCTTAATTCACATTAACCGATAAAGTATTTCCTGGGATACTTGCTCTATAGAGTTGGCAAATTTAGTTATTAACCCCTTGACGTACTTTGACGTGTCTGACTCGCGATAGCAATGTTGGACAAAATATGAATACCACGAACCAGACTTGTGGAATGAAATGCAGGCCAAACGTGAACACCACGAGTTTGACTTGTAGAACGATGGGACTATATATGGACCGTTTATTTTGAAAGTGGTGTAAGTCCATTTTCTCTTGTTTCGAGAAAATTGAAGGTTAGCATATCTCTCAATAAAAAGATATATTTAATTATATCAAGTCGGGAAATGTTTTTACTGATTTATCAATATGTAATTTGATTATAGACAATTGTTTTAGTCGAAATTAACTAAAATAATGTATATTTACGGGCTGCAAATGGACTTATACCACTTTCAAAATTAGTCAATTTTAAAAATCGTTTAATTTCAATTTAAAAAAATCAGATATCGCTTAAAATATTTCATATTAATTCAATTTTGTTTACAAATAATAATAAGATATAAAATAGAAGCAGTATTTTTAATTTTAAACGTTAATTATATTGTTAAAAATTAATATAAGATATTAGTAGCATTAACTTATGCTCTTCATGTGACAGTGTTTTAAAATATTCATGATGCACAGGAGGCATATAGGATAGTAACTGCTCCATATCCTTATATTTTTCGTAAGTAATAGGCCTAGCATCGTGATATAAAGGTGCCAGGGCGACTCTTTCAAATTTTGGCGGTTTTTTCGAACGTATAATAAACTTAAACTCTTAAAGTTTTTGTCCTACACTGATATTTAATATAAAATAGTATATAGTGCACTTTTCAGAAACCTCATCCAACATATTTGCTACCAATTTACTTTTCCTCCATTAGTGTTTCTGTTTATCTGTTTTTTGATTGCGTTCTATAGATTTTTTATTGAAATAAAATCCTCTCGTTTCATTTCATGTAAAATGAATTTATTATGTTGTCTACATTCTTTTATGGCATCATGATAATCCTGTGGTGTGTACAGGAAATTCTTTTTTCGTAATGCCTGACACCTGTCTGTGGAAATTGGACTTACATCACTTTCATAATCAATGGTTACGCAATTTCTTTTATCGGCCAATTTTAAATTGGACCAAGCATGGAAATTTTTTTAGAAATTAAATATGAACTAGTTATAAATAAAAAGTTTACACTGAATTAAGCATAAATTACGTGACATCTCATTTTTTAAAAAAATGGACTTGCACCACTTTTAAAATAAACGATCCATATATTAAAAATTGTTTGTTGTGAGACGTAACGATTGAAACATTTGAAACCTTCTACCGGTTGGGCCCGGATTTCGTCAAGCTGAATGGTACGACAAGGGGTTAAATCAAATTCCACTGTTAAATTTTTAAGCGTTCAGTTCGATTACCAACTCAAATTTAACGAACATATTGATTTCGTTCATTAAGAATTTTTTAATTTGCCATAAAATGGGAGGCTGATCCCGCAACATTGATTACTATTTATAAAAGATTATAATTCTTTTGTCAACTTTCCCCTATAGGAGCAACGTATGCTAGAAATCGAAAGTACTTAATTCGCTGTTCTGCATATAACAACGAGCAACCTGCGGTTCGTAGTTCATCGACATGTCACGCTTCATTTATTTGAAGCGTGAAAAATTCAGTAAAAAGTGTAATCTATTGTCAATACAAAGCACGCAATAAGTGGTTACTTGAAAATCTAAAATAAAAGTAATAGTCGCTGGGGGCCAGATGTGGAGAATACAGTGGACAATTCGTACTCCAATTCATTACCACTATTCCTACCGACACTTCACGTATACCTATTCCTATCGCGACATTGCCACGTGAGACAGACTACAAATTTTTCTCAGAAAGTAAACAATGAAAAAAGAAGTGAATATTGAAAAATGTATTATAGGTTTATTTGAGGAAAAGTCTACGATTTAAAGGCGGTTCGATTACGTTGTATATGTGAGATTCTAATCGAAATTTTAAAAACGGTCATTTGACCGGTCGTGGTAGGAATAGTGTTAATTAGGTGGATAGACATCTTTTTGTCACTATTTGGGGCCGTGTTTTTGAAATTTCCTCTTTCAATCGAACCAATAGTGCTATAAAATATTTGCTATTCATGGTTTTTCCTTTTTCAAGATAGTCCCGAAATACGGAGGCCATAACCTTTCCGGCCGACTGTTGCGTCTTTCGCCCCTTTTTACGAACTTCGCTCTTTGTTTTCCACTCAGCAGATTACCGATTTCACTCTGGAGTGTAGTGGTGGATCCAGGGTTCCTCTATCGTTACATATCGCATAAAGAAATCCGTCTTATTTCGCTTGAACAGCCCGAACCAGCATTCTGCGTCATCGACACGTTCCTATTTTTGTGAGCAAATGCAGTACCCCTCTCGAATAGAGCTTTCTCATGCCCTAATGTTCATGCAAAGTATAGCCCTCGCGTTTCATTGATATATTTACGATGTCAGCTAACTCACGCAACTTCACTTTACGATCATTCAGAACAATTTTGTGGATTCCATTGCTGTTTTCTGGAGTAATCATTCAGATAGTTGTTTTCGACGGAGCAAATTCCTTGTAACACTTTTCAAGCCATTCCTAAGAGCGAACATTCCTTTTTCTCATGAAAAAACAGTGTTTATTCGACAGACGAAATTCGTTTTTCTCCGTTGTTTTGAAAGTAATAAAAGCAGTCTCGTTGAAACTTCAGTTTCTCGATATCTAATGGACGAAATGTCATCAAATGTTGACGCCTATCATATGACGATTGATACTAATTGAGAATTGTGGGTATTTTTGATTTCGGGCGAAATCTGTGCGCTGGTCCCGGGACTTTTCCGGCTACATAATAGCCGTGAATCAAATTTATTGTATAACAGTAAAGGTGTTGCATATTATGAAGTTCAACATCCTATAAAATTTCTGTCTGGCTGTACCGAGTACCAAAGAATCAAAGAGGGATCGGAAACGAAGCAGTACGTGTTGCGTGCTCGACAAAATTGATTTTCCATGGAAAAAGAAGAAAAACAGACCACTCGACGTTGTAACCCAGATTTTGAGTGCGCCTCGCGAACTGGAAGACAAGCACTCGCGAGATTCGCTCGCGCGAACATGCTCGCGAAATCCTTTACGCCTTTCCTATCCCTCCTTTTGACCTTTTTTTCCTACTCGCCGCACCGTGTTTTCAAGTTTCTTCAGGATTCGACGCACCGACAATCCTGTCGAGCAATCTTTCAGGACTCTCTTGATCCTTTTTTCTCACCAAGTCGTGTATTCGACAATTGTGCCCATAATTATGAAAGTGGTCTAAGTCATACATTTCTTGTTTCGAGATATTTAATGAATTGCATTCGAATAAATTAAAAAATATTTTTATATTATGCAATATTTTAATTTATAATTTTATTAGTCTTGATTAATGGAAGTTTATTATGAATCTGAAATTTTGTGTGAATTTCATATGAAAATGTTATTTTTAAACTTTGAATTGACTTAGACCATTTTCAAAATTAATTGAATGTCCTATGAATGACTTAAAGCAATAAAAAACTATGTGTTTTATTAGAAGTAATAATTTTAATGAAATAATTCATGACCGGTTATTAATTATTTCTAAAAAATAATCCATTTTTATCATTTTAGGCTTTTATCATTATGAGTTTTTGGATTCTTGAAATGTTACTGAAAAACTGGAGGGATGTACGATAGTAAACACATAATATCTTTATGTTTTTCTTCCGTTACTGGAAGAAATTATTTTTCCGCCAATAATTAGTTCGAAAGAGCCTAACTGAATTAATGCACTTTCAAAATAGAACTAAATGAATTGCATATATTGTTAGGCAGACCAAAAAGTATTATCGTTTTTGTTATTGTTTGATTGTCATTTGACGGTTTATTGTGTAGTTCAGAAACTCGTCAAAGAGGGCAACGCGTCATTTTAAAGTTATGTTCATATAATTTCTTTAAATTTTTGACTTAGACCACTTTCATAATTAACACTAAATGACTTCCATATAATGTTGAAATTACAACCACTATCTAATGGTTCATTTTTGACGATATCGTAAAAATTACATTGAATTAGTTTAGTTTAAAATGATGTAATGTGAAATAATTGATAAACTCATTTTTTTTAAATTTTGACTTAGACCACTTTCATAATTATGGGCACAAATAAATAATCATGCAGAACGCATTTCTGGATCTGATTTCATTTTTCAACAAGATAATGCATCGCTACATACATCAAGATTGGTCCAATCATATTTTAATGAAAATAATATATCTGTTTTGCCGTGGCCTGCCCGCTCCCCGGATCTTAATATTATTGAAAATTGTTGGGCACAACTTGTTCGTGGTGTGTATGCGAATGGTAAGCAATATCAACACGTGCAAGAATTAAAAAATGCAATTGTACACGAATGGGATATGTTTAATCAAAATTATACAGGGTGTTCGGACAGTCCTGGGCTTAAATTGAAAGAGTAACTCCCTGAGACATTCTAAGACGAAAATCAAGAGTAACGATTTTGCGTTTGAGGCTTTGTTTACGAGGTATAACTAGTTAAAGATATCGTTTAATCCGGACCGTTCGACGCTTGAGAGCGGGTAACCGAGGCAACTCGGGCGGTAACGTCGCTGAGTCCACAGTGATGCTCAAGCGTCGAACGGTCCGGATTAAACGATATCTTTAACTAGTTATAACTCGTAAACAGAGCCTGAAACGCAAAATCGTTACTCTTGATTTTCGTCTTAGAATGTCTCAGGGAGTTACTCTTTCAATTTAAGCCCAGAGCTGTCCGAACACCCTGTATATTTTACTGTTTATTAATATTTAAATGATCTTAATAGATATAATTACATTCTAACGTTCGTACGCGTCGCGAGCTCTTTGCTGACTAACTTCGGTCACATATTTCTGGTAGAGAAAGGGAAAACAAAAAAAAAAAAAAACAAAACAAAGACACCTTACTAACTATCGATATCGACGGCTATGATCGATACTCTACCAAATATAAAACATGCTTCAATACGATGGAAATATTTCGTTATCTAAAATTCGCTATTTTACTTATTTTACCTTAAATTTATTAAGCGTCCAGATATTTCTGTGACCCGAAAATCAGCGATTTCTTTCCAATATTTAAATAACTGTACGGATACAGTCAAGTATTTTTACTTTTTTGTTATCTAAAAGCTGTACTTTATTATAATTGTAACGTATTTTTTAAGTGCTCTGTATATTTAGTTAAAATATAACACCCAAATATTTTCGCGAGTCACTGTATATACATGAACAACTTAATTTAAGCAGCTTAAATATTGCTGACTTGCTTTTAACGATAAAAAGAAGTAGTCTGAGATCTGCTTATTTGATTCGAAGGAACAAATGTTATTAATAAGCAAACAGTTTTTCTTAAGACCATAAGTATTTTTCAGAATCTTCAGGGCATTGGTACTCTTTTAAATAATACTATGGAGCCGCAGCGTCATAGTATAATATCCAAGCTAAAATCAAGTGACATATATTACCCTGATTATAGAGATACATGCCAATAATAAAATAATTAATACAAGATAATTAGACAGATTGATTTTAATTAACAGAATCGGTATACAGAAATATAACAAAAATATACAAAATGTCCGAAGCAGGTTTGTGTTACACGTTACGTATTTAGCTTCCACTTGCTCACGATTAATTTGCTTCACATGGTTATGTATATTCTGTTGTAAATGATGACACAGAGATACGTTTCACGCGTTTTATTTTCTCGCTTAATACATCCGCTCGATTTATAATATCTCTTTCTCATATACTGCCGGTCATTCATGCCAGATTCGTTTCTTATTAACATTCACACATCTTAATACACACACACACACACACTTCGCGATACCATCATTGGTTGATTCTCTCGTCCTTAGATAAATGCCAACCTACAATTTCAGTACGCAGAGGCCATAGGTATTATAAATTAATGGATTCAGACATATATGTATGTGTGTTTAAAAAAGTATCGATGATCTTGAAATGTAGAAAATTATGACCTTAAGAAAAATGGCTTGCCCTAATAAATTAAGTAATCTTTAATGCTGAAGATTCTTTTGATCATGAAAAATAAGCGACTAATTTAAAATACTCGAGGTGTATCGTTGTTCACCCTCTATAATCTTTCTCGAAGAAACACACAAATCAGTATGGCATAAAAATCCAGGAAAATTCATTTCAATGAACGGCTTATAGAGCGTGGAAACCTTTCGAGCGTGGTCCCAACGATCGGGTGCGAAACTTAACCGATCACGAAGAACGAGTTCGATGAGAAACGGAAGAAGAAGGAAGAATGGAAATCGACCGGAATCGTAAGAAATGTTCCTATAGACTTAATTAATTCTTACCTTCCTAATTGGATTACTCTTGAATTAATTGGTGCGATTAAATGGTCGAACTTGGGCTGACGACGAAAAACAAAGCTTCACCCTCTCTTCCCGATTTAAATACGCAGGATTGGCCGCATGAAGCGGTTAAGTTCGTCGATCTAACGGAACCAAATCTCATTTTTCTAACATACCTATTTTATGAAATTTAAAACAATTAGACAACTGTAATCCATTCATCTCGACCAGCAACATATTAATCCTGTTGCTATCCGCGGATCTTAGTAATAATGTTTTGAAATTACGCGGCTGCGACGATATACAATAGCGGACAAAAGTTTAAGACAACAGGACAATGTAAAGCATAGTTTTATAGGATGCAAATATTGTTGATATACTTATTTTTATGGTCATTATGATAGAACACTATTCATTGATTAACATAGAATTCGACTTTTATTTGTCGTGCTATTTCTTATTAATTAATTTATCTGTTTCCTTTGACCCTTTGGTCCTAAACTTTTGTCCACTACTGTACACGCATTGGCGTAGTGCGGGCTAATAAAACCCGCGACTTTTGTTTCTACTAATCTAGTATCTGAAATTTTATTTTTCACTGGTTTGCTTGTTGCCACCTTGTCCTATTGCAGTTTCGCTTGCACAAACCCTTTCACAGTTTATCTTACGTTTTATATTTTATATTTTATTGTTTATTCGACTTCATTTAAATAAGAATAATGTTATTATTTACATAACGAGCGATAACCAACTTGTCCCCGTTCCCTAGCCTATCCGTGGTTTCGCAGAGGAGTAGGGTACAGTTTGAATGGTGGCGGGGACTCTAAATTCTGTAAAATATGTATTTGGAAATTTTACTAATTGTTACCAGGTATTTAGAAGCATTATAAAACGTTCTGAACATTAGCATAGCATAATTATGATTACCTACCTAATTCAAAGTATAAATGTATGTAACAATGTTTATTTCGTATGCAAATAACCCTCCTTATTTGAATCCACGTGCCCAGAATGTACGATTTAACCTGTATCATTAGATTGCGAATGTATATTATGCAAATTCATACTTTTATAAACACGACTGAGGAACCAAACCAAACCGGATTTGCTCAACCTTTGAACGTTATAACGTATACTTTGCTTGAAATATCTTATGTATATTTATATATTATACGTTCATGTTTCAGTTTATATTTTTGTAGACTTCAATTCTTTACATCTCTTGCAATTGAAAAAGTCGCGTGTACGCTTCTTTTTCAACGCATTTAGCCGCCACAAATTTATCGTCGCAGCCGCGTAAGTTTAACACATTTAACGCTTTTATCTCGACCGGCTCATTTTAGCGTGGATGCATCGCTAATGATTTTATTATTAACACTATTCCTACCGACACTTCACGTATACCTATTCCTACCGCGACATTCCCACGTAAATCAGATTAAAAATTTTTCCCAAAATTTTTGTTAAAGTTTTTCAATGATACAAGGACATGATATATGGCCAGTTAGAATTTTGTTAATCCTTAAATGCATATCGTTGTAATACAATTCAACATACCATTGAAACGGCCTCAAAGGCATTAGTATTCGCTTACTACATACTGTTGTAGAATTATCACTATCTACATGATATATTTTATAGAGTGCAACGCATTTTTTTCTTTCAACACTGTCAAATGTGAACTTGACATTTACGAATGTAAATTGCATTGTTGTTTTACTGTGCATTTATTTGATTTTCAAAGGTAAGTACGTACAAAAATAGTTTTTATATGCATTAATATATTTTTTTCAGTACAGTTATTTTACTTTCACATGTAATTAACACTATTCCTACCGACACTTCACGTATACCTATTCCTACCGCGACATTCCCACGTAAGTCAGATTAAAAATTTTTCTCAAAAAATAAGCAATGATAAAAGAAGTGAATGTTGAAAAATGTATTATACGTATATTTGAGAAAAAGTCTAAAGTTTAAACGCGATTCAATTACATTATTTCTATGAAATTGTAATCGAAATTTTAAAAACGGTCATTTGACCGGTCGTGGTAGGAATAGTGTTAAACGATATTTTCTTCGTGTAATTAATAGTTTAATATCTCTTTACAATACACATATGATATCGTTCAGAAATGCGACATCTTCGTGTAAAGGAACGTTATAAAATTTACAAACGAAGCATGCAAAACGCCGATTAATAGGCTCCCGGTCGGTAAATTGTTAAGGTATAACTGAAAACAAACTTTTTAACGCGTTGTTCTAGTCACAGTAATCTGTTTGAAATTTCGAAAGGGGTGAGGTTTTGTACCGTTAGATCGACAGCTTGGACTATTCTACATCATTTAAATTTTCTTCACAGACTCGATGAACTGTTGCAGAACTAGTGCAACAGGTACTTTAAACTAGCCTGCAATTCTAATTATAACATGGCAAATATTGAAAGTTGAAACTCCATATAGAATTAAAATTATTTACTATCATTTATATCAATGAACGAAACGCTTGGTCGCAATATTAAACGCATACAGAGTTAAAATTTGTGTTCGATAAAACGAGCATAAGGAAGTATCGATGTCCAATTGCTTGTAAAGGGAAATTATAGTGCCAATTCATTAATTATAGCGAACTGAATTGCCAAACGTTCATTATCGTCCCATATCATTACGTTCCATTAATTATTTGAAATTCACTTTTGTATTATTGATGTTCGTCAATTAATCATTATGTGCGAGTTTCACGGCATAATTACAGTGTCGCACGAATATATTGAGACTGTGCTGGTGAAGCCAATTATTGGTAATTTAGAAAAAATCATGATAGCATTCGTACTTTGTAATCATGTTAAATCCCTAGATTTTATTTCTGTATATTTATTCCGTAAGACAGTAAATATCTGTACACTACTATGAACGCAGCTAAATGCCAAGCTGAACTTGGGCCAAGCAGCCGGAAGTTGACTTGGAAATTTACCAAGAGATGGCTGACAGTCATCCTGGCGCCCATGCAACCCCATTCGACGATGACAGAAAAATAAGAACGAAGAAGTAAAGCTAAATCGCTGCAGCGAACAAGAAAGATTGATTTACATGGGAAACTGCTAGATCGTTTTGTTTAGTCGCTACTTCAATTCTGTTTCCGATATTTCTTGTTTCAGAAAAGTCCTTAACTGTGTTTAATTCATTTAATAAATAGTTCCACTTGCACTCTTTTATGCAGCTGTGCTATACTTCTTTATCGTTGGAATGAAAATTTATTTCTTTAAGCTTGTATACAAATATTTTCTTAACATTTCAAAATAATGAGATACACATTTATACAAAAGAATAAGATTAAAGATAATTTGACCTTATATTAGTTTACATCGTTATTTTACCTGCGATAAATCACGTTGAGAGGACACACTGCCTTGAATACATTCAAATTCGAGCGTGTATACAGCACAAACATGAGAATAGTGGATACACTTATATCATACATACAACAGCTCCAAAAAGTATTCGCATACTACGTTACAAAAAAATTCACCTGATTTTGAAATTCTGATTTCAATGAAAATTTGTGTGTACGTGGAGCATAATTAGTTATACATATGTAGAACGTTTTCTTTTTTGTTGGGGAAAGTCTTTTTAAGAAGGTGAAATCAACCCCCGAAATTTCAACACTTCTTCGTGCCCCAAATATAATTGTTTTTAGGAATTCTTTTTATGACAGAATAATAGAACACTAAAAATTACAAAGTTACGATGAAAATACGAGAAAAAGCACCAACATTTTAAACGTTCATTTCACCTCCTTAAAGTGGTATTTCAATAGTCAAATAATAGATCCATACATATATCATTGTACTCTACGTACACACGAAATTTCAATAAAAATAAAAAATTTTGAAATAGTTTATAATGATTAAGAAATAGTTTTTAATGAAACTCTGTTAAATATGTACAATGTTGTTGTATATGTACGGATTAATTTTTTTTAAGGAGGTGAAGTGAACATTGAAAACCTCAGTGCTTTTTCTCGTCTTTTAATCGCAACTTTGCAACAGGGCGCGATGAAACAAAACTTTCCAGATGAAAAATGTCTAATTTTTGGTGCTCTATTACTCCCTCATAAAAAAATTCCCAGAAACAGTTATATTCAGTTTTCACCCTCTTAAAAAGATTTCCCTCGACAAAAAGAAAGTTTTACATATAACCAATTATTCTGCATATGTACATAAATTTTTATTGAATTCAGAATTTCAGTATTAGGCGAATTTTCTTATAATGTAGTACATATACCATTGTAGGTTGTTTGAACCCAATGAATATTTATCAAATCGGGTGCAATTTCGACCATTTATGTAAATATTTCATGCTATATTTGTTACAGTATGAGATCGTGCTGCGTTATTAATTATGTCACTTAATGGGGCATTCTTTAGAGATTGAACCATCAATCGATGATAATAAATTGAATTTGCATAGAGGAAGTCTTCGTATATTTGGTTAAATTTGGTTGCATGTATATAATATAGAATAAACCCCGTGCTTGTCTAGCTCATCGAGAACTTACAAATGGAACGTGTTCAATAACCGGTCGCTTTGATAACCGGTAAGTTACTGCACTTGGAAAATAATCGAACCGCTGCAAAAATATACCGTTGGTGAAAGGTTGGTGAACTAGCAGTGGAAATACCGGTCCAGCAAGTCACTAGAATATTCTTTCTTCCTTCCAATTATTATCAGGTGTCTGATCAGACATCGATAAGACAATTAAGTAGTTTATTATTAAATTTTGCATTACAATTTTGTAATCTGTATGTACTAGATTGCAATGTTGTTAAGATTGAAAGAAAAACAGTGATTAATTTTCTGGTAATGTCATATGGCTCGATAGCAATATTGTTTTACTGTTTCATTTCAGTGCTATTGCACTGTATTGTCACTAAATGATAAAACAGTGCTAATTTTCAGAAAAAAGTAGAAAATTGTAATCAACAAAGTTTCTTTGTTTCGTAAACGAAGTGAAATTTTAGTTAAAAAAATTAATAATGAATTATTGTTAATGAAAGATGAAAGAATTAATTCGTCAAAACAATATTTATAAGGAAACCGTAATAAATTTAATTTGCATTCATTCAACGCATTATATTATAGTTTATTAGCGTGATAGTTAATTCAGGTTATATAGTACATGTGTGAGTTATCTCCAAATACAGAAGTAACTCAAAACCTACAGATTCTGATAATTGTGACACGATGTCAGAATATATTTAATCTTTTTATCCCCTTTGAAAGTCCTATGAAGGTAACGTTAATTTTAAATTAGAATCTGCATTTTTTATTACACACACTGGTAACTGATATTTAGAACTGATATTTAAACACCACTTAGGCGTAGGTTTTACATTCGCCATACCATAGCTCTTGAAGTTTATGCGTTACCCGATATACACCGCTTGAAATATTATTGATAAATAAACGACTAACTCGTTTATAGCAATATTATAATCACTTAAAAATAAAAGTAAAATATATAATTGCTAAATGAGGACAATTTGTTGCTAAATATTAGACTACACTAAATATTAGAGACACAACACTGATAACATCTTTTCTTTTTTGTCGGTTCTGTATCTTTTGGTATTTTAGTTCGTAGTGTCTTTCCAGTTAAAGTTCCCAATCAGTTATATATATACTTTCAGTCTTCGTTCTGTAACTGGTATTCTTTGGAAAGAAGGAAACTTACTGATTTTTTATACACAGTAACGGAAACATTTTAATGTCAAACTTAAATGTGTATACAACAATAAATAATTTTAACAGAATTTTTTATGAAAGGGAAATGATTCCAATTTAAGGTTCTTCAACTGGTTGGTTCTAAGAACCCCCTCCCTCCATAAGTGTTCTAGCGTTAACACTTACGTAACGTACTGCCGCGACGTTCGGTCCGCGTGGTAAACAAGCCATTTAATTGTTATCCTCTCTAAGATCGGCACGTGCATGTACAAATTACAGATAATAATAATTATAAACTGTAGAGTTTTACTTGATCTGTTGTATTTCGTATAGTATAATAAATAAGTTGTTACGAGTAAGTGTATGGTCATTGGCTACACTTACAAGAGGTTACTCGGTCGAATTTCCACCCCATACCATAAAGTGTCGTCCACTGGTTTGCTTGAGACAAATATTATCTTGTTCTTATTATCAGTTTGCGTGTAACTACATCTGATAGAACATTTTATACACTACCGGCCGAAAGTTTGGAACCCCTATGAGTTTTGACTATTTATAAATATTTTACATTTTTTGTTGGTTACACAGAAAATCTAATCGCATATAAAAACATCGAGATTTTCTAGAATTTTGCGAACACTCGCGTAAATCCCACGATCTCCCGAACGTGATGTTTCTGAACAATGTTAAAGCTGATAATGCTCGATCGATTGCCAATTTATTTACGTCATGCTTCAAATTCATCTACATTCCTTACACTGTCGAGCCATCTATTTTCGACATTGACCAATCTATTTACCTATCTAATACGTGTATTAGTATTTGATAAACTGAAAAATGGAATGAATGGTACTCGTCCTCTTTTCAAATTATGCAGTTTCATGCTATTTCGCACGTTGTGGATTATTTTTAATGTCTCTCTTTTCGTGAGTATTTTTCTTAATGCAACGAAGCTAAACGTAATAAGCACGCCCAGCTTTAAATCCGGTAATTCATCCGACGTGAAAAACTACAGATCGGTTAGCAGAGTTAGAAAATTAATCTACGCTTTTTAATCTAGTTTATTAATCTAGAACAATTTAGACAGATTGATACTATTTGTTCGATTTCTTTTCCTATTAGAGCGTGCACTGGAATCCTTTAAAAATCCCACTTAAATCCTTCACTTTTTATCTTCTTTATAACAACCTTGTTTCTATTTTCTGTCACTCTCTACTCAATCACTACACCGACGACCTTAACATCTTTATTCTAATTTTTTGTAATCTAGGATTCCAAACCAGTTAGTAATTTTAAACAGATTTTAACGAGTTCTTAATGATTTTTCAGGTTTACTTCAATTTCGGTAAGTATGGTCATGTTTATGTCACATCTGACATGATTCCGTTGAATACAAACTAAATACATAGTCGTAATCAAACAATGCCTCGAAAACACATTTGTGTAGACCTTCCAATTCGTACATTTAATTTTGTATTTTTCTCTGCTTACATTGGCTGTCATTAGAAAATGCTTTTTTACCGTCAACTTATCCGATTGATTCAACAGTTCCGTCAAATTTCGTATAACATTTTTAAAGAGATTCGCAAAAGACTCGAAGGATTTGGAAATTAGAAGGCTTTCAATTGACTAGTTTCACCCCTGCCGGATCTTCTATTTCAAACTGGGCTGATCAGATGTTTCATTTGGGTGGTTGCCAGTTCCCCTACGCCAGTATGTCTATAATAAGAATGGAATTATCAAGATGTTGCGATACATTAACCTTCAGACGTAACAGTTGTGTGATGTCGTGTGTTATCTTTATATAATTTGGCCAGCTTTTACTTTGGATTTTACGAAAAATAAATCCTGTTTCAAGTACTAATTGAAAGCACCATCTTGTAGTCAGAAAATGGTCCTACTATAACGTGTTCGAATAAACGAAAAACAGAATTTTCGCATAAGGTGCTTAATTTTCGAAAAAGAAACTCGTACAGTTACCCACGCATCATTTTGACTTTTTTTAGAATACCGGAATAAAATACAAGAATGATGAAACATGCAGGATGAACAAGATAACACTTCGAACGTCTCGCTTCTTTTTTATAATAGAAACCAGTGTCAAAGGTTGGTTGGTTCCCAGGTTGGTTTCCGTATATCACGGAATATACATTAACTTGTTGTGGGAAATTTAATTATGTTAAATTATAATCGTTCTTTCTGTATAAATGATTTGTAATCGTAGAAAAATATTTCTTTCGATCAATTGTGACAGAATGAATATCGGTCTGCTGAAAAATCGCAGCGCAGTGGAATAATCGTGAAAGGCGATTCGAACCGCTTTCATCTCTTTTCATCTTTTCAATATTTAAGTCATCCTTAATGACAAAAAAATCCGTCGAATCCCAAAGCAGTCGAGTTTGCACACCGCAACCGGACAGTGTTCTCTAATTAATTTCGGAAGTGAGGCGCGCGCATTTCAAAACGATCAATGAACCGTGACGAAAACAAAGAGTCCTCCCCCAGTTTCCCCAGCTATCCTCCGAAGATAATGCCGCGAAACGCGAAAAGCAACCCTTATCAGCGACGCGCAAACCGGGAAACAATAGCGGCAGACAATACCGGCGATCGATGACAACGAATTTCGTGGCTGTCGCTTTCTCTAACCGGTCGACTCGTTTCTCGCGTTCACAGCGTTCCTCGATGTTCCTGCTAATTAACGCCATCCCCTTCGAGCTCCATTTTCGGTGCAATCATCGCCGCGAACACGGCTTCGCTCGGATCCCCGATCACCGATCGATCTCCCGTTCGTCCACCGTTCTCCCCTCTTACTGTTATCGACACGTTTTTAACACGCTCGCGACAGCATGTGACCCATCGTTGAGCTATCCAACAATACTGTTATTTTCCGAGGTGAATCATATCACTGACTGTATCATTCATGGATGAGCATGCAAAATGTTTCATGTTACCGATGAACACTGAAGCAACGCGTGCAGGGACCTTTGAACATCGTTCTTCGAATAAATGCAAAAATTCACATTTTTATTTCTTTATTTATTATATCTTAACGGGAATGGGGTTTTATATTGCTAAATGAAATAAACTCTTGTAGTGATTTAGAGAGAGAGAGAGAGAGAGAGGGAGATTTCGAAAGGACGAATGGGTAATTAGATTGTTTGTAATGGAGCGAATGATAGGCTGAGTGAGGAAAGAATGAGAGGGAATGAGTGAGAGAGCGAGAGAGAGCGCGTGAACCGGTGTGCCAAAAGGCGAAGGTAGTCAGTAGAGTAAGGTAGTCAGTAGAGCAAGAGACGCGAATGGCGAGCGAAGGCGTTGCGAACGGACAAGCGTAATGTGATTAATAAAACTATTTAATATCTAAAACTACAACACTCTTATTTGTGAAATAATACTATGATAATTTATTGATACTTTTATATAGCACGAGGAAGGGCAATTATGACCGCACCTAGCGAGTTTTGTCACAAGACTCGCAGAACGCAGTGGTCGAAATTCTTACAACCCCGTCCGGGTCCTTCAGCCCCTGCAGTTCTGTTTCTCGATGTTTTCGAACTTTATAAAATGCCAGATGTGGCTTAGCTTCTTGGAAGAAACCCTTGAGAAAGTACGTTAAGAGAAAGCTGGTTTATCGTTAATTTTTGCTTCGTAGTATTTCTGTATTCAATTTCCAACATATCTTAACGGGTAACGAACCTTTGGTTACAATAAACAAGAAATATAGTATACGATCATAAAATCATACGGAGCTGTTGTTGGACGATAAAATACGAAACATATTGTGCTTGAAATGACTGAGTGTACAGAAAAAATATTGAAAGATTGGGAGAAACGGTTAACACTAACAAAGATTTTTATAAAACAGTTGAAGCAATCGTAAAGATACTTGCGTTGTTCTTGTTTTAAGAAAGTACGGTATCCTAAAGGTACATCGGATGAATCCAAATTAAACATACATAGAATTTGGGGACTGCTTATGATGCCATTAAGTACCTTACACGCGAATGCGAGCGATCCTCAAGAGACGAAAGATTAATTGTGGGTAGAACTAAAGTATAGTTCTGATTAAATTGAAACACGGGAGATCCAAGTTTGCGTGCGGCTAACCTAAGAAATGTGTGTTGGAGACTCTCAAGAAGATGACAAGCCGACCAAACTATGGAACAATATTCTAAACGCGGACGAACAAGAGAGCGATACAGGATTCTTATAGTGTTTATATTATTAAAGTGATTGGCTACTCTGTTTATAAATCCAAGGATTTGAAAAGCGGCACCAGAAGTATTCAAAATATTTTTTGAAATAGATGGGTTGAAAGAGAAAGCAACGCCCAGGTCGCGAATATCCTCCACAGAGGTTAAAATCAAATAATTTGACGCAAGAAATAGTTAGTCATCTAATAATATTAACTTCAAAGATTCGCTAATATTAAACTTCATTTAGTACTACAATTTAAATATATAATTATTTAACCTCCGGGTCTGACTAATAAACAGACTAACTAAAGTCTGAAAATTTACCAAACCGTCATTTAACGACTGACAGTCGCCTTTAAAGCGCGAACAGTTAACAAGAGTTCTCGAAATAGGTTTTTAATTGGTATATAATTGTTCTGACGCATCATAACAGATCGATGACAGAATTTGGATTAAAAAGATTATTGAAATGAAAGAGAACGATTAACTTTTCAGTAGTCGACTAACCGATCGATGTCGATTTAGTAGAATGATCATCATTTAGAAGGAGAGCCCCGTTACAATTTTAATACGATATCGATCGAGCCCGAATACAGTACTTACAATGGACTGTGCATGAGACCAGCCCGAAGCATCGCCTAGAAAACGGTTCCTCTCGGTAACAATTCCCTTTTTCCGCCCATTTCTTTCTTCCTTCCTCCAATTTTCATCCTTCTCTCCATCTAACCCTCGCTATTTTTCTACATCGACCTTCTCTCTCTCTCTCTCTTTATACCTTACCGACGGTTTCTATGATCTTCTTTGCCGCATTTATTCCGTTTCCTCCTTTCCTCGTTATTTCTTTCTCTCGTTCATCCTGCGAAGTCTGCTGCTGTACTTTTCGCGACGCGATCCTTCTTCGTCGTCTTGAGCCCGGCATGTATTCGAACGATACCGTGTCTCTGTCGTCGACTCTGTTCACGCTAACTGAACATAATAAAGCGATTCTCCGAGCCCTCGCGTATCTATTTATTTTATCTTGCTCAGCCAACAGCTTCCCAAGCATACAACCGGCAGACAGGTAGCAAGTAGCCACGCGATAATGACATACAACAAGGAGGAGGGGTTACACGTGTAACGTCTATCCGGCTAGCTGCTTCTGCTGGTTAAAAGCCAGTGCAGAAAAGAGATGTCGCGGTTTGAGAGCGAGATAACAGCGGCCGTTGCAGAAGGCACGAAGGCGAACGGGGACGAAACGGGAACGGCAGTGATAAAAACGGCCCTTCGAGAAAAAACGAGTCGAGCTTACAGAGAAAGAGAGGGAGGAAAATAGGAAGGAAAAATGGAAGTAGGCGAGGGAACGAAAGCGGGGGGAAAAGAGGAGGAGAGAGGGGGGAGGGAGACTAACAGATACGGAGGGAAAGGGAGAAACCGAGTGAAAGAGTCTGGTGGGAATCCATTAACGAGTGCCGTTTTCATACCTCTTCTGTGTATCTCTCTCTCTCCCTCATCTTCCTCGTTCTTCAGTTACTCTTCGTCCTTTACCTCTTCTCTCTTACTGTTTGAAAGACCACCTACCAGCACAATAGATCGTTCATTACCGATACCGGGTGCCGGTGCGACGCGGACTCGACCGAAAGTAGAAAGAAAGATAATAATGCGAGAAAGGAAGAGCGTCGAAGGCGTGGTCCTCCTTGTGGATCCTCGCCACCCTCCACACCACCCTCCAGCCGAGTATTTCCCTACAACGCGTTAAGTGCTAAATGGAGAATGTATCGCGACCGTTCCTTCCAACGATACGCGTCAATTCTGATCTAAACTGGTGGACAAAATTATAAGACAGCCCATTGATTCTTCAAAAACGTATGTATCAGCTTGTATACGCGGCAATTTCTCGAACTCTACCACGATGCAAAGGAACACAAAGCGTCGAAACACTTCCAACAAATGTAACGTTTTGATTTTCTGGTAGGACAAAATTATAAGCCGCAAATGTTGGTCGAATACAGACAGTCGTTGCAATCTAAATGCATTCGTGTGCTTCGTACTGTAAATTCTCTGTTGGAGTGGTTTCGTTGGTGTAAAATAGAAAAACGTTAAAACTAAAAGCATGTCGCGTGGCAAATCTTTAACCGATGAGGAGAAAATAGAAATCCTACGAAGAGGAGCAAAACGAGAGAATTTTAAACAAATTTCACTAAAAATGAAAGGAAGTAGGTGTGTAATTCGTAGTTTTTTGAATAATCAAAAAAATTACGGAATAAAGAAGACGATCATCGTTTATTTCAAAGATAACCGAGGCAAATTTTGCAAAATGTAACTTAAGCCTATCCGCAAAGATTGTAAATAGAGTTGTACCGAAACAGAAGAAATTTGCTGTTAAACCACCTTTGTCGGTAATTCACAGGCAGCGTCGACTGGATTTTGCTCTTAATCATCTACGGTGGAAGAAAAAGTGGCTACTATTATTATTATTTTATATAAATTACAAATTTGTTATCAGTTTTCGAAAAATGCATAATATTATTAAAAAATAAGCAATTTTGATTCCATGAAATCTATTTTAATACAACTACATAATGCAGTGGATGAAATTTCTATAAGATCATTATGATTGTTTGTCAAATGTTCCCTTATTTTATAAATATGTGTGTCAGTGGTGTGATAAAATCTTTCGGCAAACATCACGTCATCACTGCGACGCAGTAAATGTAAACAAACTCGCGTGCTCAACACCTGATAAACAGAAACAGTAATATGTTGACAAAGACAGTGACGAAATTTATATAAGCATCATACATGGAAGGAACATCGATCTCATTTCACTAATACTAAGTATTGATGCTGAAATACAATATTCGTATAACAACATTAAACAATTTTGTGGTGTATTAAATTAAATTGTCGCCAGAGCATGTTTTGTCCTGCGAGGAGAAAGCAAAAATAAATAAAATGTCTATTCGAGAAATTGCAAAGGAAATTCATAGATCTAGCATTTGCGTATATAATTATTTAAAGCTAGGCGTTAAATATGGCAAAACCATTATACAGAAGGCAATGGATAATTACCTAGGCGTGACTGTTCTCGTATTTTTAAAGAAATAATAAATAATAATGCAACCGACGCCCAAGTAAAGAGAGATCTGGATCTATCTGCATTTCATGTACAGCAAATATTGCATAATGATACCCGATTAAAATGGACAAACTTGGTAACAAAGCCTCCGCTTACCCAATAGCACAAGGCTGCAAGATTAGAATTCACAAGAAACTATATAACGTGGGTCGAGGAATGGAAAAATGTAATATTTTCGAACGAAGAGAAGTTTAATCTTGACGGCTCGGATGGATACAAATATTGTTGGCACGGCTTAAGAAAAAATGAAACCGCAAGCGTGAGTCGAAATTTTGGCGATGGAAGCTTTATAGTTTGAGCAGCAGTTTACTTATAATTCTGCAACACTAATTTGTAAAATATCAACGAGAATGAACGTAGACAAGTACATTGATCCTACTAGAAGTTTAATCTTGTTTATTGAAGATAATCATGAAAATAAGGTTATCTTTCAACAAGACGGCACCAAGAAGACCCGAGTGTGGTTTAGAAAAAATGATTTGCCACTTATGAAGTGGCCCTCTCGTTCTCCCGATTTAAACTCAATGGAGAACTTGGGGGCAATTTTATCATGTGCAATATATAAAAATGGGAAGTAATATAATAACATTGAAGAGCTACAGACTATAATAAGATACGAATGGAATAATATTCAAAACACAAAATTACAGAAACTAATCAATAGTATGAAAAACAAAATACTTGATGTAATTATGAACAAGAATGTTAGTACTAGTTACCTATCAATATATATCAATAAATATATATATATATACTTACGTGTAAATATTTATATATAAGTAAATATTAATTAATTTATAAATTGAAGTTCTACATATGCTTATAAATAATTAATAATGTATATTATTCAATTGATATAAATAATTAAATATTTATAAATTGAACAATCAATTTACATAATCAAACCTCTTGTAGGTTTAGTAATATACAAATTATTTAAATTATGATTTATTTATAAATCCTTATATTCATAATCCAATAAGTATTTTATAATCCATTATCAAATTATGATTTATTAATAGGATATTCTATATTATCGATAAATGTATACTATTTACGGATACTAATTTCTCAAATTAATTCTCCGAGACAAATTTAAAAGGCTGTTCTCATACAAATTTCGCTATATATCTGTGCGTTAAATTGTAATATCTTGTTTGCGGCAAAATAAAAAATATTTTTCAGGTTTGTATATTAATTTTCTAGTTTTTATTACACCTTAATTACTTCCTAATATTTCTTCCGTTATATTATCAGAATTATATAAATTCTTATAAAAGATGACAGTGTAGAAATTTCGTCTACCGTATTAAACACCTAAATCTGATAATTTTCAGAGTGTTTTATAATCCTATCCACCAGAGGATTAAACGAAATTTTTCGCAGGAACTCGTGGCGCACAGTTGTCTAGTCGCTGGAGCCCAATCGAAGGTTTAAAAGGTTTCAATTTGTGAGCACTGTAATCTATGCTAGAAACGATCGTAAGGGATTGTCGAGAGCTTAACGATCCGATCTTGTCTCGTTTCAGCAACGCGTCAGAGCTGTAAAGGATCGCGGAAGTGACAGGTCCGACAGGCTGCAGCCGCGACCACCGATGGCGGCCGCGAGCTTTCCGCCAAACTTCTCGAACGTCGGCATATTGGAGAACTGGTAAGTGATTATGTCACAGCTTGTCATGCTTAGAAATTATTACTAGAAACCTCTTAAAAGTCTCGAAAGCTTCGTTAAGGCTGGTGGGACTAGAAACGGGAACCCGTGCAGACGCCTCGGTAAAATAATTTCCTTCTGTTCTCGCATTTACAACATTCAACTTTCACCCGACCGACGATTCGTCATTTCTTTCAATTACCTCTTACCTATGTCGATGCACACGCAATTCTGCTCGATTTTTCACAGTGTGAAAACAATTCCAAACAATCGAATTCACGATCAACCGTGTTGACGTGGTGTGAAAAGCATATTTTATAACGTTCATATTATGCATAAATTGTATATGCGAAGAGCAAATAAACATTGTTTATACTTTGTCAATTTTATGCACTAACTGCTAATGTCTCAATTATTTGTTGCATAGAATAGAAATAAATAGTCACGTTTATAAAATGTTCAGTACTTAAATGCTGAATTATATTATTTAGATGATTGAAACATTTAAACAAGAGAAACTGTTCCGATGCCGCGATTCTAGTTCGTCCAGCAACCAGCATATTAAAAACTTCGTTGGTGGCTCGATAAGAAATAATTTCAAGAACGGTAGTGAATTCTGAGATTTGTATACGTATATTACAATAAAATTTCAGCATACGTTGTAAATCGTTCACTGTATGACCGTAAAGGAATTAAGTTTGATGAAAGCGATGCTTTACGGTAAACAAGAAAATTCATAAGAAACAAGTAAGGCTAACTGGCTGGCATATGGAGAACGAAGTAGAAGTTATTTGAACGCTAGCTAACAAAGGATTGAGTAGAATAGCGAGAAATAACCGAGGCGGCTGCACGTTACCAGCGGGCAAACAAACCTGTAGTATTATATACATACATATTTCCATCGGGAGCTTCGTTGGAATCACATAGATCTGTTTGTAGTGCATGTTTTTCATATATTACACAAGCGTCGACTAACATCTACAACGATATCAATTCACATTGTAAAGCTCCTCGCAGAAATTTCTTTACCATCGCATATTTCATCGATGTTTCTGCTGCTCGTTACACCTTCTCGCGGCGGTTAAATCTCGCACGCTGAAAACAACATAAACTCTGATTAGGTGCGTTAAACGTGAATTCAATTTGTAACGTTCCATGGAAAGGGTTTCGTTTGAATTTTTAACAGCGCTTTCGAGAAGGGCTCCATAACCGAATTCGCAATTGAATTATTCGTCGGAAATATTGGTACTTCCTTCATTTAAGTAGCCAAGTAAATTACTTATATCAAATTTATGCAATACCTGCTAAACTACATTTTGTTTTGATTAACTTTGTCGAGTGACCTTTGTTTTCGAGATGAGATAGATCGACGGGAAACGCAGTCGAATTCTGTTATACATATTGCCATAGAAATAGAGGCATTTTGACCTTTGTTATTGTTCAGGAGTTATGTGAAAAAAGAAAAAAACTCGTGTAAAAATGTCTGAATAATTAATTATATACTTAGAGGAAAGGTACACAATAGGAACTGGCAAAAAATGCATACGCGGCAGTAGTATGCACATTTATACCTGTCTGTATTAGCCGCGTTCTCAAACTCTAAGAAGACGACGTAAAATAGTCGAGGAGAGGGAAACCATTATTCCCGAATAATTTTAATATGTAGAGTTTTCCAGCAGAAATAAATATTTTTTAGCTCAACAATTATCTTCCTCTACACCTATGTTTATTGCTTTAAGTTACAGTTTAAAGTCGATACGCGATATAACGTTGACGAACACGAGCGAACGTTATTTGGGGTGAATTCAACAAGACGCGTAGTTTACAATTTTATATTTAAAATAAAAAGATAAGCTTAAAAATTTAAATGTGTTTAATAATAAACTCCGAAAAATGGTATTCGATTTATTTTTGATTATTATATCATAATACGTTTATTACTTTTGTTTTATTCGCTTTGAAATCCTCACTCATGGCCCAATTAAATTACTTTATTTGGGACTGTTGTTTTTGTATTAAATAGTCTTATGACTTTCAAGAGTTCTCCTGAAAATTATCGAGATGCTTCTACATTTGTTAATGCTAATTCACCTTGAGTCCGAACGTTATGCAGAGCGAACCGCTTTTTAACATTTTTCAAAATCAGGAGCACGCTCTGAAGATGCACGAGTATATACATACAGTTGGACACCAGCATAGATTTAATCATTATGTTTTGTATTTTGACTAAATCTACAGAGCACTTAAAGGATACGTTATATTATGATAAAGTACAGCTTTTGAATAATAAAAATGCAAAAATATTTTATTTTGTATCTACAATTATATAGGCGTTTGAAGGAAAACGAAGATATCGTTGACTTTCAAGTTGCAAAAATATTCGGACACCTAATAAAGGTAATTAAGGTAAATTAAGTAAAATAGCGAATTTTTATGAAATCTAAGTACTGGACTTGATTTTTCCATCGTACTAAAACATGTTTTATGTTGTTTAACTTGATAAAAATTACTTCAATACGTTCGTAATGGCAACGAAATTGTTAAAAAGACATATTATTGTCGAGTTTCCTTTAATCGGATAGTTCAACTTTATTAATCTATTTATTATCATATATACTTTTCTTCTGTTAAATATGAAGATGTAGTTTTCATAGGAATTTCTTCTCTCGTGATAAATATGTGTTTCTGTTCTTGTAAAAAATGATAAAATAACAAGGTAATCATTTCTGTGGGCATTTTGCATTTCATACATGGAAAAAATCCATAATTACATACGTATATCCAATATATACACAGAATTCAAGTTATACTTTTATAAATTTATATTACCATTTTCTTGTAGTTATAATGCTAATTCTATTATCAGTTCTATGTATCTTTAAATATTTACGAAAATAATTCATATAAAATATGTTTTGTGAAATTTTGAAACAATAAAATATAATACATTTACAGAAAATAGCAGGATTACAAAAAACTTTGTTCTAGATTATTTTAATTGGTATCGTTGCACGTATTTAATCAAAGAATTATGTCGGTAAATAAGAAACCTACATCGATTTACTTTACATATCGCCTTTGAACAATTACTTTTACAACCGCTAACCAAATACATTCTGTCGTAGAGGCTGAATGCACGATAAAAGCTCGTTTTATATTCGGTAGAATGGACAGAAGCGTTAGAAAAGGCATAATGGTACCGAAGAAAGCGACAGCGGGCCATTGTCACGTGTAACGAAAAACGCCGAAATAGATGTATTGCGAAGAAAACGAAACACGTTCGTAGTTTCAACTGAACTATAAGAAATCCACGATTTTTCTTACTAACCGAGAGATCGTTGTTATTCTGTGATAATGCTTTTAAAAATCCATTTATCCACGACAGTGCCGTGTCTCGGAATCGAATTAGTTACTACGATTTTTTATAGAACAGTTTTAGAAAGTTCGTGGTGGTTTTTCATTCCAGAATGTAAGTTTTTTGAATATCCTGTGTCCAATTTTATTTAACGAGACATTAAAGAAGTACTCCGACAGCCTAATTTTGTAAAAAGTATTCATGAAATTTTTATTCATCATCTACTAATTATTCATGATTATCTTATTCGTGTTTATTTATATTATATTATATAAATTTATATCATCTATTTCATTATCTAATAATTATTTACGAAGATTAAATTCTCCTTCTTCTTCGCCTTCTTGTCAGAACGGATCGTCGTCTTTTCTTTCTCTTTTTTATCTAACCACAATGCAATTAGAGCAGAATGTTCAATTGAAAACTGCATTTTGCTGTATGCCCAGTACTTTACAACATCTAATTCCAAACTGGCGTGTTTCTTATGGACACATCCTGGACTTCCTCCGGTCGTACGTGTATCAATTAAAACATATTAACGCTTGGTTACGGCCGGGACACGGAACGGACACGGCACGATTATGTAGAGCAGCGGACAAAAGTTTAAGACGAGAGGACAATCTAGAACATACTGAAGCATCTTCGGCGGCAGCGCTGCCCCGACACTCGGTCCGAACAAGCCATTCAATAGTTGTCCTTTCTAGAATCGGCACGTGCATATACAAATTACAGATAATAATTAGATCTTATATTGGATCTGTTGTATTTTGTATAATATAATGAATAAGTTGTTACAAGTAAGCGTATGATCATTGGCTACAATAGTTTTATCGTCTGCAAATATTGTTAGTACATTCGTTTTGATTGTTATTATGGTAGAATACTATTTATTGATTAGCACAGAATGCAAATTTTGTTTATCATGCTATTCCTTATAAATTAGTTAGTTTAATTTCGTTGCCTCTTTGATCTTAAACTTTTGTGCGCTACTGTATAAATGGACCTTAATTCTGGCTACAGCCTTATCACATTTTCCGGGTTTTACCGTCCGATTTTCGTCGTCCTATTAAAAATGAACGTTGGCCGATTACCAACCGCTGTAATGCCCGGTTTATACTTCTTTTTCTTGCACTATGCATTTTTTACGACATACGATTACGCACGTAATCGGCACGGTGCTGCGGCGTATAAAACGATCGTTATACCGGCCTGTAATTGGCCTACATTCATTTTCAACTGGACGACAAAATACGGACAATGTAAAAAGTGTTAGTGTGATTCGTCTTGGCTTTAAAGTTAATTACCACGTGTGAAGCTACCTGTTAATCTTGCCATTCAGATTTTTACACAAAACTGTTCAATTCAAAGTAATACGTATTTTGAACGATTTTTATGTCGAATCGCATTATTCGAAGTTTTTCATCATTCTTTCTATTAGAATAGCTGCTTTTGCGTCGAAAATCTCCATTGATAGTACAATAATCGTTTCAATACGAACTAATAATACGCGGGTAGGTACTCGAAAATACTTACGGGTTGAGTCAGATCGGGTCGGTTCAGGTATTATAAGTTAATTTTCTTAAATAACTTAATTTTCTGACTCAAAATTCTATTTCAGACCCCATATTTGATTTGAGATACGATTTTTCTGACCGATTTTAAAGTTTTAAGCCTGAAAGCGCTTTTATATTCGTCGTACAATCAAACGTAAAAACGCACAAGGGGAAACAAGCAATGTGTAACATATCTCTTTATTTCATGTTAACACGTTCGTCGCCACGTCACCCAAATATGGGTGACGCTCTTTTTCTTAAAGTTAAATAGGATTTTAAATTGGAATTTTAAAAGGAATTCAATGGAATAAATATTGAAGTATAATATATGTAAATATAAAATACATAAAATTAAATCTTTCGCTATTTTAATATTTCTTTACGCCAGTTTTCTATGCAATCGGATTTGGGCTCAGCGAGAAACTCAGTCGAAGCACGTTGGGCGACGAACGTGTTAAAGTGATAGAAGTGATAGAAAACGGTTGTTGAGTTGCAAAAATTGTTTTTACTGAAATTTGGTTTGTATGTAGAATATAGTATAATATATGTACGGATTAATCTTTTATTTTACCAAGACACCACCCTAAGGAAATGAAACGAACGTTCGAAGTGTCAGTGCTGTTTCTCGTCTTTTCATCGTAACTTTGTAATGATGCGTGATAAAACAGAACTTTTCAGATGAAAAATGCGTAATTTGTAACGCTGTTTCGCTCATATCATAAAAAGAATTCTGAGAAACGTTTATATTCAGAGCACAAAAAAGTGTCGAAACTTTAGAGATAGATTTTACCTTCTTAAAAAGACTTGCTCTGCCAGAAAGAGAACCAATTTTTCATTGAAATCAGAATTTCAGAATCGGGCGAATTTTCTTGTATTACAATGTACGAATCTCTTTTTGGAGCCACTGTATGTCTAACATAGAATGTTCTTTAATTCCATTGTACAAGCAGAAACTTGTTCGTTGCGTTGTCGCTATTCTAGACTGTCCGCAATTTACCGATACCTTCTCGTTCTGTGTTCACGGTATTGATTTTTAATCTGCCACTACCAACTGAAATGTAATAATGACCATTACACCTGATACTTTTCGTGTGAAGGGTAAATGAGAGGCAATTTCATTAGAGACAGAACCGAGGCGAAGGGTCCGTGATTTCTCGAGCGTGATTAATAGTCCCTGTGCATCGTCGACGGAATTGTTGGCGTAGCTCTTCAAGCATTCACACAGGACAGGACACACAATGCGTGACTGTTGCTAGCTTCCAGACAGCTCGACGACAGAGAAAGGTCAGAAACGAGTCGACTCGTGCAAGTTTGGCCGAGGTAGGCTGGCGAAAAACTAGGTCTGCTATCTTCCTCTCTCGCTTGTGCGCGCACTTTTGATTAAAGCCTTCTCGGTTAGGGCACGTCGCAATTTTACAGGCAGGGTCGTCCCTTTTTCGTGCTCCGTCGACAAGTAAGAAGCCGCGATTAATTCTTTCTTCCCAGACTTCCTTTGTTCGCTGGCCACAGATTCTGAGATTCCATGAATCGCTTCGTGTTGACCGGTAAATCTTGAAGACGATATCTGTTTCTGTACTGTTGGCAATTTTCGTGTAATCAAATTGTAAATTGGCATGGTGATATTGATTACTTCAGCGTGCATTATTGTAGGAATGCGATTCTGGGAAAATGTGAAGAGTGCTTGAGTTGAACGATAGGATGGACTAGAGTGTTTCCACAAGGCGCGAAAGACGAGTGCTTGAGAAAACTGAGCGACTGAGGAACTTTGGGTGAACGTGACAGAATGCATCGAGTGAGAGAGGTTGACAATTAGAAAGAAAGGAAACTAGTGTTTGGAAGAATATATGATGGGGAGAATGCGAGCGGAAGAAAGAGTGTGATTGTGAGAGAAGCAAGAACGTTGAAGTTGTGTTAAGTCGAAAAGTTGTTTATACTATTCAACTATTTTAAATATATTTGTAATATTATTTAAGAACTTCATTTTGTTTTACTCACGCTTAAACCCTACTACCATCTCGCTAAAAAATAAAAGTAAGAATTTCTTATACGAATATTTTATTGTAGCTGTATAAGAAAGATATAATAGAGAGAAGAAAGAGGAATCAAGTGAATTTCGCTCAACCTTCGTTCGTGGACTCGCAATCGGTGTTGGTAATCAAGCTGCTCGAAGTACCACGGAACGAATCAGTTAATTGATCGAAGTCATTTTCTTCGTAGCTTTCTCATATTAAAGAACCCGATCCAATAACTTTAATGCGGCATGGAATGTAAGCACAAGGGTGAGCACAATTATGTCAGACTAGGGTTATTTTTATAGATACGTCCTATCAGGTGGAAACGTACGGGAAACTTGTATCAGCGTAATCTCCTTGTTGGTAACTATAGAAGAATATAAACTTATAATTATAGTAATTATAAATCATAACTTATAAATTATAATTTACTAGCTGTTGCCCGCGTTTCTTTTTTCAACAAACTTTCATCCCTTGTTTTAACCCGTTGAGAGTTGATTCTCCAAAAACGATGAAATACGTATTTCTTTATTTTTAACCAAAAAGCTAAATGCCAGTTTTCATAGCGCTTGCTTCAAAATTGATGGATTTTCGAACAACCTTTCAACCCCTATTTAACTCCCTTAGGGGTGGAATATAAAAAAATCCTTCCTTAGTGGGCGCCTACGTCATAAAAGGAATCCATTGTCCAAATTTCATGTTTCTAGCTTCAGTAGTTATTTTTATATGTATAGATAATTATAATAATTATAAATCACAACTTATAAATTATAAATATAAATAATGCATAAGAAATTTATTGGCATATGTAGAAAATATCATTTTATTGTCGGATAATGCTAGAGCTTGTACCGTACCAATGAAAACATCTCCTTTCGTTCCATTTTCCTCCTTATTCACTGGACTTATCTCGAATAAAATTCGT
The DNA here is from genome assembly GCA_033822845.1 of Tetrapedia diversipes. Lineage (NCBI taxonomy): Eukaryota > Metazoa > Arthropoda > Insecta > Hymenoptera > Apidae > Tetrapedia > Tetrapedia diversipes. The sequence continues at coordinate 76,728 of JAOPTO010000839.1, forward strand.
TTGTGTCTTAACGCGGGTAAAATAAAATCAAGACGCCCGCTGCTCTCAATTCTGCCGAACACGTCGCTCAATCATTCCCTTTGCGCGTAGACAGCGTAGACCGATTAGTTTGAAAATTCTACACCGGAGCTTTCGCTCGTCGAGCATCGATCATTCGAAAAGAGATTAACGTCGATCGTTCTGAGGCAAGCAATGCGCTACCCGAACCGATCACTCGGATTGAATTCAGTGGCTGTTTCAACTACAATTCCTTGCTAAACAAATATGATAATGGAACGGATTATCCATGATTACGTGCACATCGTTTAACGGGAATCAGTTGTGTCGACGCTACTGCGTTGAAGGATTCATTCGGTGGTGAAAGAAACGTTGCTTTGATCGACGATGACGATAATGTTAGCGGGTCGACTAGCGTGCTTTTAATTTATCGCTGAGGAGAACGCGCGTTTAGAGTGAGGTGCACCGACGCCCACACCACGTAAATTCGGCGACTGGAATAACGTGGGTGGTGTTCTGAATTGGCTAGTGTCAAGCGAAAACATAGTGAAGTCCCCCATTCACGTTACCGCATACTATGGTGGCTGTCATTTTCTCTTCCCTTTCATCTTTACGCTTTGGCTTAGGGGAAGGTACTCCAACACCGACCGACTTTCTCTTCTAATTTCTAATTTCTGGAAACGTGTGAAATAAAAGGAACCGCTATGTAAATAATTATATATATATATAGTAAAGGACTATCCCGGACGAGCCCCAAAATTCATAGGCTAATCAATCCCGGACGAGCCCCCAAAATTTATAGGAAAGGTTATAAATTAAAAGAAAAAGAAAAGAAAGAAGAGTGAATAATAATAATAAATATACGTGTATTTAATAAACTAAAACGACACAAACGAACACAAGATAACAAACTACGCTGATACTTCGCAAACTACGCTTACTACTTCGCTTATTCAACACTCTTTCTACGTTCAATTCTTTCTGACTTCACCGTCTAATACGTTCTATCTTCACCGTCTGATACTTTCTGCCTCGCGCTCGCATTTTCCCCGTCATATATTCTTCCAAACACTCGTGTCCTTTCATTCTAATTGTCAACCTTTCTCACTCTACGCATTCGATCACGACTACCCAGAATTTCTCAGTCGCACTGTTTTCCCAAGTTCTCATCTTTCACGCCTTAGAAACATTCGAGCCCAAACATTCTACGTTCACGCGACAATCGCCCAACTCAAGTTCTCTGACCTTTCCAGCCTCGCGTCCGCTTGATCACATTACTACATATATTTAATAAAATGATATTCTCGGTGATGTGTACGAGACAGACGCACAATAACAACTAAAAACTGCATGAGGTTAATTTTTTGGTTGCTTATAACGTACCTACCGCCTGATCATTGCGTGTTGTACATAGGTGGTTTAATTTAAAAGAACTTTCGGCTAATATCTCTCTCTTTCTTTAACCCGACCACTTATCGGTGACAAACCGTTCGTTTACGGGCTACATTGTCCATCTACTCGATACAAGAGACATGCTTACAAAATTTCCGTATTTTTTGTTTCAATAATCCAATTTTCTTTCCCAACACTTATTGTATTTCATTTCTTATACATTCTAAATATACGAAACACTATGTTTTCGTAATCGAAATAAATGTGTTACATTACGCAGCAGCGTTTTGAAATCGCTAAACCATCCATCTACTGGGTGGTCTATTTGTTTATACTATTAAATTTCGGCGTGTACTTCCTCTGCACCAGTTATAAACGATCCATGTGATAACGATTACATGATGATCGCATGACCACGTAAAATGTTGGCTAGCAGAGGTGGGCGAGGAAGAAGTGCTCGAATCGGGCACAAATCGATAGATCGGGAATTATATCCCCGAGATTCTTCGAATCTTTTCAAGCCCAGCCACGGAGTCTGCTCATCGAGCATTCTATTTGCACGCGATATGATCGGTGAATGGTCGACGACGTTTCCACGTTACCGCGCCATTACCGTGAATATTGCACGGGAGGATGTACGGGACTGTAATCCCTCCGAAGCGGCTCAACGTTCGTAAATCGAGCAGCAGCTATAATGATAGGCTTTGTCGATGCTTCAAAGATATGGAACACCAGCCACCGACCTTTTATCAACCATTTTGGTAAATACAACATTTAACGGCAAAGCGGCGAGCGTCACGTTATTGTCGTTCAGGAATTGAGTAATACAATAAGTCTAGACTGATACAAAAGTGTTCAGCGTTAAAGTTAGCTGAATCGCTGAAGTTAAGGTAACGATTAAACATACGTTTGGAGAAATATTCCTAGATATTATGAAACGAAGACGAATCTTCGAGTTATCACCTTTTAACAGAAGTTTCTGTTGAGGAAAACGACAATGTTAAAAATATATATAAACTTATTTATTTGATGTAACAATTTTTTGATCCCATTCACACGTCCTATTCTCAATCAATCTCCAAACAAAAGGTATACATTCACGATCCTCATTCAATTTTTGTTCATTCTCTACTCCATTCACTCATATTTTCATCCTTCTTGTTTTCCCATACATTGCTTCTCATTCTAATTTCTTGACCGTTCATTCTAGAATCTCTTTCACACAAGCAAACATACACTACACACGTCAATAAATTAGCAATCACCCTCACAGTTTCGAATCGTAAAATTTCAAGAAACGCATAAACGACTAGAAACTGGAATTTACAATTCTTAGAGATCTACCATAAGAAGTGGAACTATCGATAACACCGACAGCATTGATTTCAAACTGATTGTGGGGGAAAAAGGTGTTTTTGTTCGGTTCATAGATCGTTTAAATATTATAAAATGAAGAAAGTCCTGATCGAGAGGATAATATAAAAAGAAAAGCTGGCAAAGAAGGAAATAAGCTTTTTGAATGGCAGAAAATGGGTTTATTAAAAAAAATGACTGAAAATGAGCTTTTTAAATAAACTGTTACCGTTGAATCGAATACAAATTTGTAATCGATCAATACCTTAGTTTTAATCAATAATTCTGAAGTTAAATATCTCTTAAAAACCGTGAAATAGCATTTTCTCAATTCATCTGTAAAATAGCAAACCATTAATTTAACAATTATTCTAACAATTTTGCACAGCGCTATAACAAACCGGTATTCGTTCGCTACAATTTTTATAAGACTGCACGGGAATAGCTTGGCGACGGAAAAGCGATAGAAATTTGAAAATTAGCGATCATAAATAAGGACGACAGCGAAATATTGTCATAGCGGTGCAGACTGGTGAAACAATGGTGGATGAAAAAATGTGTCGCATTCGCGGCAACGCGTTTTAATTAGACCCGGTAGGAAGTTGAACGAAATATCCGAATAGTCAGCTCGCAATTTTGTTTGGCTAGCGGTAAGGAATAAAATATATAGCAAGCGAAATATTCGGTGGTATATCAAACGTGTCCGGAAGATTCCTCGATAAACCCTTAACATGTATCAAACTGTATCTGTGCACCACACTGCGCCGTGCTCGGTATTTTCGATTAGGTGCATGGTAACTAATAGGAGCTGTACCTCGAAACGTTCTCCACGGTATGCAAAAAATCCCGCTCGAATATTTCGAAGCGCATACTAACGGTTGATATGCGGCGGATACTGGACTCTGATACGCGCAACTATTAATACGAGTATTAATCGGCGCCAGCACCAGCTTCGTCCTGAATTTCCACCAGCTTTTTTATTCTACATCACCGCCATCCTGTTTTCACGTCCAGGATACGAGCGTCCGTTTGATGAGTTTCAAAATTTCATCGTAAACCTAGACCTTCGACGCGATATTAGATCGAGATAGAAGCGTTGAATAGTTGACATCGATCAATGATAACTTCCGAATTCTTCCGAATAATAGCTGGTCGCCTCTTACAGGAAAGATTTTCGATTCAGAATGAATTCTAGTAGTTCCGGCCAAAAGATTGGAATCACCTACAGGTTTTAAGAAACATTTGAACTTGGAAGGAAAGGAATTTAGAATGGTGGCATCTCGGACAGCTTTCCTCGGAAAACGTTAAAATTAGCAATATTAATGTAAAACGAACAAATAAATTGTCACAGGCGATTCTGAAAGAGATTCCAAACTTTTGGCCGGCAGTATATGTAATTATCATGCACGAATCGTGAGAGCATTTAAACCAAAGGCTTCGTTTTAATTGTATTTGACCTAATAAGACGATAGGTACTTACAACGAATCGATGCATGAATAACTGCATTGATTGCATTGCAATTGCACCAAGTAAAAGGTCGGTAAAAAATACGGAAAATCAATAATCAATTATAGATTTTTCCAACTTTTCCGATACAAACACAAGTTACTTGTCCTTGTTCTATGATTATAAGCTGTCATAGAGTTTTTCAGACGTAGCGTTATCGTTAATCTCTGCTGCTCGCAAACTTTTCGGACTACGTTACATATTATTAGTACTTTCAAATTTTTCCAATCGATAAAATGCATGCAATCTGTTCGAGCTGTACGAGTTCTGTTACATTGCTGCAGATCCTGATAGCCTACTGCGGACTGGAAAAACCTGTGGCAAGTTTCCTGCCCTCGCCACTAGGTGGGATCAACCAACGACCTTTCTCACAAGTGCCCGAGTCCGTCACGGTTTCTATACGTACGAGTTCTGACCTTTTCCTTCCTATGAATCTGATGAGTCCACTAGCAGGTCCGGACGAAACACCACCGCCTTCTTTTCCTTCAAACCTCTTTCCTCTATCAAAAAAGCCACAAACCTTCTGACAATGAGAAATCCACCCTCGTAAACGTTTCGTATCTTGATATGTTTCAAATCAGGACTTGCTTTTGAAAATGCGGGAAATTCAAAATATGTTCTATACCGAGTTAAATAATTTCAACAACGATGTCGGAGAAAAGCTCCCTGCTCAGATTGAGAACATTATGAGAACGTCTGCACTTGAGAGCAATAATGGCACGATACATCTGTCATGAAAATATCGTCTCCGAAATGCTTGAAAGAAACCGCGTCGACTGAGCAATACTGTTATTTACAATCTCGACAAACCGGTCAGTATCGCGTCTGTAACATCGGTTTCTGAATCTCGCAGTGACGTTGAGAAGGTTAAGAGCGTACTTGATAAGTTAAAACCCAGAGAGCACTCGATCTTGATGAGCGTAAGGATAGGAGAGAAAACGAGTGGTTGTTCTAGGCCATTGTACGTCACTTTTAATCTAACGAACAGGCTATTTCTATGAACGGTAAAAGTTGCTCGAGATCGAACTGTTAGATAATGCGAACGTTTAAGTGAATTAATAAGACGTCAGCTTAAATTTCTGACTTTTAATAAATTTTAATAAATTTTAATAAATGCTGTTTTTGAAACGACCAACTGCATTAAAAGAAGGAACATTATTGAAATATCGATGGGCTTTAAACGCTGGGTTAAATCTAATGAGAAACACAGAGATTCTTTAACGCAGCGAAATGGACCGCCACACTTTACGAAACCAAGGTTCCTCCGGAGGGTTGTAAAAGCAGTTCGCAGCCTCATAATAGCAGCATCTCCTGCTAAAACACGTCGCTTACCACATATTCATGTGTACAGTTATGAGCAAAACCGAGCCCATGTTCGACTAAAATAGTGTCCACGTTTGAACTGCTGCAATGTTGTAAAAAGCGGTCGCGCGACAATTTATGAATTACGAATTACGTTGAATTATATTGAAAATTCTTTTTTTATCAAGGAACGATTCCAAAAGTGAAGATAATTTTTTGCGATAACTTGCAAAATATCAAACGATATTAAATTATCTAATAGAAAAGTTCTGAAGATCGAAGCTTCCTCTTTAGAGTAACGTTCTCAAAAATTAAAATATAATTCTTTTTCGCCATCGTATTTTACTTTGTACAAGGTGCTTTTTTGCCAAAATTACTAACTATAACCTATAACAAAACCCAATACATTTGTCGTACAAAGCAAAATGCAATGGCGAAACTATAATTGTGTTGCGGTACCCTTAACAACAGGTACTCATTAAAACAAGAGTAACAACATTGTTATTAACAATTAATTCAAATTATTCATCAAATTTGTTATCTGCAATTATTCTGAAACTCTCTAAGTCAAACGATAAAAAGCGTATCTCATAATTCCTATCTCTCGATTATAATAAACATTTCGGTCAAATAACTGTTCGATGACAGTAAATATGGATTTAGTTACCATTCTGAACATGTTAAATTTTTGTTGATCTTTCAAGCAGTCTAATCAAATGGAATATATGAATTTTTACGAAGTTTGCGGTAGCCTCGTTAAAAAAAAAAAAAAAAATTGCATCTCAATAGACAAACGAAGCCACCTTTTTCCTGGATTCAATTGATTTTATTCGGAATAAACAATTTCAAAATTTACGATACCTCGTGAAATTAAATTTAAACGATGTGCAAGGTTTTACAAACGACTTTTACACGAAAGATTCAATAGTAACTATTTAAAGGAATCAAATATGCAATATTATTCGTCTGAAAACAACGTTATCTTGACTTAAAATTTTTTAAGGTTCCCATTGTTTTATTACGGTAACAAGAAAAAACTAATTACTTTTTGAGCTCTATAATTTCTCTCTGTCTCTCTCTCTCCTTTTCTCTCGATAATATACTGTCGAGAAAATTAAAAATTCGAGTTAAGTGATTGATATTTGTCGAGAAGAAACGAAAGATAGGAGTTAAGAAAATGTAGCCGATGAAACGTATTATAAATTCTAAGAGCTGGCCGCATATACGAATTAACGCTACACAGGATGGCTTCGTTTACCACGAATATGTGAATTTGAAAAGTGCATTTATCCCGTCGAGTCGACTATAAATACGCGGCTGGCGGTAACGTATCGATAACGATAACGTACCGTTGCTTGAACGTCTCTGTCGTTCACGGAACTGTGTAATTCGGTTCGTCGTTCGCGAATAAATCGCCGAGAAAACAGGAAGAGGGAAGAAGGGGACAGGAGCGTGAGTTGCGCGACAGAGAAAATTGAATCGTTGCGAATACCTTTTGTATCGATTTATTTATTTGTGGTGACGATCCTTTGGTTACAATAAAAAAGAAATATATAACATCATAGAATCATACGGAGTTGTTGTTGAACGATAAAACACGAAACATACTGTGCTTGAAATGAGCGAGCGTACAGAAAAAATCGAAAGACCGGGAGAAACGGTTGACATTAATAAAACATTCTTTTAAAACAGTTGAAGCGGCCGTAAAGATACTTACGCTGCTCTTGTTTTAGGAAAATACGGTATCTTAGAGATACATGGGATGAATCTAAATAAAACATACATAGAATGGCTTACGATGCCATTAAGTACCTTATACGCGAATGCGAGCGATTCTCAAGAGACGAAAGATTAATTGTGGGTAAAACTAAAGTATAGTGGCGAGTAAATCGAGACAAGGAAGAACCAAGTTTGCGCGTGGTTAACCGAAGAAATGTGTGTTGGAGACTCTCAAGAAGATGACAGAGATTACGATGATAAGCTGACCAAACTGTGTGAGCAATATCCTAAACGCAGGCGAACAAGAGAGCAGTACAGTGTTTCCAAATCCAAGAATTCAAAAAGTAGCACCAACAATATTCAATATATGTTTAGAATAGGAGATAGGTTGAAAGAGAAAGCGAGACATGTAGGTCATGAAATTTAAAATAGAACCATTCAAAGTGTAATTATACAGCAATTTATGCCTAGAGCGGTTAAAACGGATGGTTGACCATTTGGATGTATTAACGAATAATTGGTTACGATCGTATTAGAGTTGTAGATTTACGAGATCACGCTGTATCAATTCTGTGTCGTCTGTGTCGATTACTCGGCTTGTGATTGCGTCGCCGAACAATTGACCGTTACAGCTTTATTTACTCCTCCTTTTCGCGTGTTTTACTCTAATTTAAAGGTCGAAAGTTATCGAGGACGACTGAGTTTTGCCGTATCTTCGATCTTGACCGTAGGCCAAACTTCTCGACCACCTTTCCGCCACCGATTTTTCGTGGAGCGCACTCCATCCGAGGTCTCGACTCGACGATTCTTCGATCGGAATGACCCCGGGGCTGTCGATACTGGTTCCGGTGTCCGATAAGGGTAACGAAGACCCGTACTTTTGTCGTGCGAGGAGAATACTACTTTCTCCCTCTTTCCTCTCGTTTTCCTTTTCCTTTCTCATTCGTACGGCCTATTCTTTCTTCTCCGCCTATTTCCTTTTCCTCCGCCTGTCCCCCTCCCCGCGCCCCCACCCACGCCGCTTCTATCCTTTTTCTCTCCGCGCCCGTTCCTCCGTCTCTGCGTCTCGAATCGATACGGTATCAAGCTCGAAACGGGGTTGGAGGGTCGATGGTACGACAGGGTTTTGGTAACGATCTCGTCGCCTGATATATGTACCTGCCAAGATATCCCCGATCGACACGCGGTCGGTTTTACCTGACACATTCTGTCTCGCGATCTTTCAATCTTCGAGTACAAACATCGTCCTATTAAATATACGCTTACCGACAGATCTTCCTAATTAATAATCATGCTTTATTCATGGGTATGTTGGTACATAAAAATATACAAAATCGTGTAGCATAACTTTATACGCTATGTTTGAAGCTGGTTTAAGATTCGAAAAAAGTTAAATTGGCCATGAAGTGTTCTGAACCCGTAAAAAAGGACGATGCCTTAGGGCAATCCTTGATGCATTGAAACGAAAATGCGAATCGAACAATTATTAACTTTCGTGCAAAGCTTCTGAAAGCCGAATTTTTACCTAAGAACTTCGCTAAGATTCAACTCCTCCCTTGAGATTCGAGTTATCGAGATTATAAGATTGAAACTATTAGGTTTCGTCGATTAAGCGTTCGTATAGGAAGCGGATGTTGTAATACGGTTCTTTTGCATCGTTCCTTCAGGTCGACAGCTTGTTATTTAGTCGGCGAGCAGGGGTTAGTTGGGGCGAAGGGGCGGTCTGGATGCAAACGGCGAACGGTAAACAGTAAATTGCGAAATGGCGGCGGGGATAGAAATCGTTCTCACGCACGCATTCCCGTCACGATGTGCACCGGCTGGCACGGCGCGCCAGACATAAGCACTACTTTACTACTTACTGCCCTACCCTCCGCTCGTATACGTTTTCTTGATCCCCCCGCCGCCAAACAGATACCGTTTTAACCTGGAATATCGATGAAATCAACATTTCTTCCGTTCTTCTTCCTTTTCTTTCTTCACTGTTTCACATTCTTCAAATCGGGATGAATTTTCTCGCCACTTTTTTGGTTTTTACGCTTGCTTCGATCCAAGTAGGTTTGTGTTTCTAACGAACGTTCATTCGAAGTGAAACGAAAAAACGCGAAAAATTGGGAACACGTTATTTCGTTTCTCGTTTATACTCTGCTTCCTACCAACTATTCACCGACTCAGCTCACTTTGTTCTTTTAATTGTTTTTCATTTTAAACGTAATTTTAAAGCGAACCGAGCACGCTTGTTTTCCCTCCTTCCGTTGAAATTCTAACTTAGAATTTCAGGTCCCATTAGCAATCTGTCTTGTTAAGTATCCACGGTTCAATGTCGGAGTACGGAAAATACAGAATGTGAAGGGACTGATGGTAGGTGGATCTAAGAAGAGTATATTTCTACATATAGAAATAAAGTGAAAAAATACAGTCCAATCTTTTTGTAAGAATCTTAATTTTCGAACAAGTTCGATTTTATCCATCTATTTAATTTAATTTAATTTGTTCAATTTGAATCCGTGAAATATGTAAATCTTTTGTTACTCGAGAAAAGAAATGTACACTTAGGACGTTGAACAGTTGAATCGTCAAAATGTCGTGTGTATATAAAACAACGATGGCCGAACCCGTAATTCACGAGCCTTAGAAAGGGCTAAGAAAAAGCTGCAGAATAAAGGACAAATTAAATCTCAGTCATTATTTATTACAGAACTGAATTATATATTAAAAAGAAAATTAAATATAATATAGTAAATATCTACGATAGCGGAGAAAAGTTTAAGGCGAGAGGACAATGTAGAACATAGTTTTATAGTTTGCAAATATTGTCTGTGTAATCATTTTTATTGTTATTATGGTAGAACACTATTTACCGATTAAGATAGAATGCAAATTTCGTTTATCACGCTATTTCTTATAAATTAATTAATTTAGTTTCGTTGACCCGTTGGTCTTACACTTTTGTCCACTGTTGAACTTGCTGCTGCTATACGTCATCCTACCCCTATGTAAGTATTAATAATTGTTCAAATTGCTGGTTTAATAAAAGATTCGATAAACAGAACGTGTTTCCTTTGCGATAAGGTTTCACCGCCACTGGTATCAAGCAAGGATTTGCATACGTCGACAAAAACGTCATCTTCGATGATCCGTTTCATAATGTAAGCAAGATACATAACATAGTTATCGAATATATCGTTAATAAATATTAACAGCAATGAGAATAAAGATAAATTAATAATTATCATTATTTATTGCTGCAAACATAAAGCATACTAAAGGTGAAATGTTCGCGCGAACTCTATGAATCTTTAAATTCAATTTTCTCGACAGCTAAGTTTCTTACGTGCAAATTTTCTTCCATATTATTCCATTTTATCTTCCGCTCGATTGCACTACCTTGTACAGCTTCATTTGTATTTCTATGCTTTTCCTTTTCTAGGCCTGTTCACTGATAAATGATAACGATACCCCGCCACCCAGGATTCGATTGTTATCCGAGAAACAATTACGAAAAATGTTCGTGATACTTGCGTTATTGCGATCTACATTCAGAAACCATCTAACAAAGTTCACGGGAAATTGATTTTCTTAGAATTAACCCTTAACGAACGAGCGCATTTTTCTACAACAATCACCAGTAAATCGACGGATTTTTAAGAAATTAGTTGCTTTGTTTCCAGAGCGAGAAAAAATGCATAATTAATGTAGGAGCCAAAAATTAACCCTGGATTTATTAAGTTTTATTGATACTAATTAGAATTTAAGATTATGAAGGTTTAGTGGCGAAATTATTTCGTGGGCAGAAGATCGTGAGCGAGCGACGAGCAGTGGTAAAAACGATTTTGCCACGAGCTGTTGTTGTTTGGTATAAGACGCACTTCATTAAAGACGCCCTTCCTTTGTTCATTCCGTGCGCAGTGTATATGTATTTGTAACTTAACTCTCTTTTGGTATTATTTTAATATATATAATTATTTGTTAATTATTTTCTAAATTAATATCGCCTTTTTTGATTTTATGGAAATTTCCAATAATAATAAGTATACGAACAGATATGTTCAAACAATGCTTGGATACTAAAGTGAAAATTACAGAAAAATAATGGGAATTGAAATAAACAAACAGAAGGAAGTATGTATCATTTATTTTTTTTGTATTTCGTGTTTAATGTCGCATCAACGTTCTGGTCATTAGCGACGACTTGGTACTGTTCCTTTGGGTCTGGATAGTTGTATTTTGTATTAGATGTTTGTTTCCTTTAGGTAATTTAGGACATTTTCAACATGTTTCTGGGATGTTAGGATCGCTGGTAATGTTATTTTGTATTTTTCTCTCTGGACGCGGTATCTTTTGCATTTAAATAGTTGATGCTTGGCTGATATAATCTCGTTACAATAATTACACATTGGAGGCTCTGTTTTTTTAAGAGGTATTCGTGTGTGAGTTTGCAGTGTCCTGTTCTAAGTCTTGTCATAATTATTCTGTCTCTTCTTTCGATGTTGTTGGTAGGCATTGGTTGGTAAAAGTCTTGGGTTATGAGGAAGTATGTGTCGAATGCATAGATTTGTATACATTTATACATTTATTTTGTATCGGTTTACAATGTATTTATACAAAATTATTTATATTTCTTATTGGCTGTGGTACTTCTCCCAACAGTCCTCTACGTAGATATCAGGTTTTTTAGTACGAGTATCGCAAGAATCGCATCATGCCGCCTGTCTAGCGGCATTCGATTTTTTTAGAATATTTATAATGCCGCAAATATGGCGGCATTCGTTCGCTAAAGGTTAAGAGCGTCGAGACTATTCTGTGTTGCCTCCTTTCTTTTCTTACGAGCATGCCGTGTTATCTTCAGTCTTCGTGTAATTGTTTAGAATTCCTATTCTTTTCAAAAGTTTCCTCGTTCGCGTTCCGCAGGGCTTCCTTTTTTCCATTGGTGAGAGAAGCAGCAGAACGAAAAAAGGAATGTATTCCGCAGTTGTTCGCGGGGAAACGTCGGCTTGAAGTTGGACGAGATGAAACACGATGCTCTTCTTTTATGGGACCCTATAGTCTCGAGGTTTACGTCGAACAATGTAATCCTGTATCGTGTTTCTTGGATGAATAACGTGTCTCGCGTGGTTCCGTAGCTAGTTCTCTTACCGAGGAAACCGTGTTACCAAAATACTCTCGCGATCCTCAACTTTTTCCCGATATCTCTCGAGTCACGTGACTCGCATTGTGCGAAAATAAGTTAGAAACAAAACCATGCTCCTTCGCAGCTTTATTTCGTTGCCTTTTTAACAAATTCGTTTCTTCATTTTCCCTTGGTCGGTATTTCTTTTGGCTGTACTGGAGACGAGGTGGAAGCGGCGTTGGAGGAAGAGAGGGGCAGGGTGGGAGGGGCAGTTTACGCACGGTAACTCGCGAAATTTATGGCAGAGAGAAATTTATAGGTTCAATTTCCATGATATTTAAACGGGCCTGTTCGAGGTCGCTTAGAATTCGAGCAAAGCCTCTTCGTTAATCGTTCCTGCTCATTTGGCCAAAGGAACCAGCCTGTGTAGCATTCGTGTTTACAACGACTCTATTCCTCTTCGGGTATAGCTTCAATTATTCGTTGTATTCCGACGTTCAGTCGTTTAAGTCTCCTGGGCAATCCTATTAACGATTTATAAATAATTGTTTTGACATTTCAAATAATTCCAATTGCGTAATTATCACTGTCCAACAAATTAAAACTTTGTTTCTGTTTCGTAATATCCACTTTACACAGGTGTACCTAGTAAAGTTCCTCGTTTTAGAAACGAATTCGGAAGCAGAATCGCTTCAACGCTCTCAATTTTTGAGAAACGCGTGATTTTGTAAAAACGGTCGATTTGGGGGAAAAATGAAATATTGCGTGAAAAGTATAAATGCTAGAAAGTTCTGCTTGGTCTCGAACAATAGAAGAGAAATAACGCGCACAATTTGAATTGTGAGTGGTTATAAGCCATTATAAATGGCTGTTAAAGTTGAACAAAGAGTCGATATGCGTATTTCTCGCATACTATTTATACATTTTTAGAAAAAGCCCTTAACTTACTACATAGGGTTGGATTCCGTAGACATTTCTGTAGTACAAACCATCCACACTAAGTGTCGAAGCAGTTTTCGATTCGAACAGGTCGAGAAAATACCAATCAGCGACGCGTGCGCGGCGTTTTGCCGCCAAGCGGCCATTGCTCGCTTACTCCTATACAACAGTGCCGTAGCTATATACGTGTAATCGACCGCGATGAAATCGTCCTATAGGTACGGCGACCATTTCTTTTTTTGGAATATAAAGGACATATTGAAGAAAATGAAAAAATATCTTATAAAATTCATCAGTTTATAATATTTATTACGAAAATAGTAGAATAAAACAGTGCATACATTTAAATTTTAAACAATCTTAATTGTTACACATACACACGCATTGTAAAACTTTTAATAACATTAATTTTAATACTTTTCAGTAGAATTTTTTTTTTAACAGCGTCGGTTCTCGCTTTGAAAAGTCATAAAATTCCATACGGTTCATTTGAATGTTGTATTTGACGGAAATACATGCTTCTAACGCGCTTACTTTTAACTGAGCTTTTTCATTCGTCGACAATTTATTAACCAATGAAAATATACGTTCGACGGGGGCATTAGATCGAGGGAGACATAAAGAAAATTCTGTTTTACAAATGTTTTCGAAAGCAATTTCTTGTTGAACCTAACTTGTTCAATATATTATTAAAATAAATTTTTTTAACGTTGCGACGATTTTATAAAACAAAGGACAAAAGGCCTATTTTAGAAAATAAATAAAGTTAGAGGACACGATAATGAAATAAAGGACGTACATATCGTCACCGTACCTATAAAATATTCACTTTCTGGGTACAACGTTTAATTTTTGTATAATTTTCGATGCTTTTGTATATATTTTTTATATCGTTGAACTTCGACTACCGAAAATTCCAACGAAAATTGTTGGCCGATCGTAAACCGTTTGTTACTAAACTACAAAAATGGTAAAATGTGTAAAATGAAGAATTAATTAAATATGTATTCAATAAAAGAAGTTAATACTTAACTAGAAGGAGTAATAAAAGAAAGTATTATTTCATTATTTAAAGAAACTGACCTTTTGCAAAACTGTCTAAACAGTTGAATACCTTGTTTAACATTAGAACTACCAGAACAGTCAAAATGACTAATTGGTGATTATTCATAGCAACCTTATGAATTCATCGTAGTAAAGCTTCCAAAATTTATTATGATTCTCTGCAGAAGGTATAAATATTTAGGTATAAGTATTTTCTCGTGTAATTTTCAATTTGATCTCTTCCATGCAAACTTTTACATGCTATCGAAGGTGAAGGAGGTGTTTGGTCGTCCTTTACAAAATATTACACTCATAAAGGATACTAGACATGTTAATAAATAACTGTAAAATATTATAAGAAATAGTATTGATTTAATAAAGCTACAGAGCTTTAAAACCATACGTACATGTTTATTTAATTCTCGTAAAAAATAGCCGGAAACCGAGAAAGGCAGCTTTTTTCAATGTAATTATCAATTCGATCTGTTCCACCATGGAGTTACAATACTTCCATGGTAGTTACAATCCATCGATTTACATAATTATTCTATCTGTAACAGTTTCCAAGATATTTGTCAAAACAGGTTTCAGAAGCCCAACTTTAGGGGTAGTTCGGTATCCTCTGTTATTCTCACATTATTCCCCGTTCTCGATTTAAGAGATCTAAATCGCTCCATTGTGGGAACTCTAATTTATCACCGTCCGCTAGTTCGAACTCTATCTCTCGGTAGTTAGAAACGTAGCTTCGTTCGATAGTCATGAAAGAATCGTTGAACCCATCGCTAAATGTTCCGAAGGAGAGGGGACAATCTCCCATATCCACCAACCCGTTTGATGGTGGAGACTGCTGAGGAGGGTAACAATTTACGATTCATTGTCCGACGAGTTTTTCATCGTTAATGACCTAAAACGATGGCCTAGCGAAAACAGAGCAATTTCCACACAGGGATGGGCAGGTACTCCTCGTTGCTTTCGAATTTTCTGTCCACCGTCGAAGCGTTTAAAAAGTAATAATTCAAAGATTAAGGTCGAACACGGTTTACCCCGATTTATGGTACCAATTATGGTTGGAATAGCTGCAGTCCTATTTGAATACTGAAATTCGAATCATGATATGACGTTAAACAATTTATGTTGTTAAATAAACAGGACCAATGTTTTAGTTTGTAGACTTTTAACTATAAGGTAACAAAATACAGATCTTTGTGCGAGGAAAATAAGGTAATAAATTATAAAATTTAACCTGTTCTCTGTTACGTAACTCTAGCAGGCCACACCAGAAGCCGACACACTTAAAAATTACTTAAAACACATTTCTTTGATTTTCATAATATCTTTCATACAAATAAATGATAATTATTAATTATAGGTTCAGAAAAAAATAAATAAATAAACGTTAATTAGCGAATATTACTGGCGTTTCATATATGATTTAGTTTTATCGTGATAAGAACGTTCGCAGAAAATTAAAAAAACGCATCTTATAGTTTCTAATTGTATTGAGTTCACTCGAACAGTAACGAATCATTGTTTATTTATTATCAGTATTGCCAATAAATATCAGTAGTAGAGATTTATTCCATATTATTCCATATTAGATAGATAGATATATTTATTTCTTACTGAATACTGTTTAGAAATTAACATCGCCAAATTTTGTCTCAGCATTCCAAATTGCATGTAGCCATATATACACTTATAGTCATAATCTTTGGCGTCACTTGTTGTCTTCCTCCCCTACTCTGTTTTCTGGTCCGTCCTTTTTCCTTATAATACTTCCAAATTCTCTTACATAATTGCACAATTCAGGAATTGATTTTTCCCATTACGAGCCTTCTCCAGTTATTTTACTTTTCTCGTTGCTTCGTCCTTTTTTCTAATTGTTTCTTTCTTTACGAGCTTCCTCAGCTCGTTGCACGACCAACCGTGCACCAAGTTTTCCTCTCGTTTACTGGTAATTTTACAGTACCCAATTGTCAGCACAATGTCGTGCACTGTTACTAAATACCGGATAGGAACATTCTGTACCGGTATGTACACAGTCTCTCGCAACTGGCAACGCACATATTAACCAGTTAACTGTGATTGACGAGTATACTCGTCATGGAGAAGTGGCACGATTTTGTGTGTTGACGAGTATACTCGTCATGCGTATAAAGTAGTGACCATTGGCTATTTAAACTGTAATTTTTGAGAAAAACAAAACATATTCTCAAATTTCAAGATGTTTAGAATATTTTGAGGCTAGGCCGGAATAAAACAAACGAATAAAAAGTATAAATAATTTGAGATAAACTCATGCGCCCCCGCATGCACCGGCTGAAACAGCTTATTAGTTCACGTAACGAATTTATTATTGTGCGATGATAACGTTTTTTTAGATGTTAGCGTAGAAAGGACAAACGCAAAAGTGGGGAAGCTAACTTATTATAAGATTCCTTCAGGGATGGTCCGCCACAGGACAACAGGAATTTAAATTCTTATCTTTATATGTATTTAATTTTTCTTGTGTTTTTCGTTTAATATGTATGTAATATATGTTTGTGTTAACCAAATGAGTAGATATTAGTAATGAAATTGTCAATTTTATATAATAAACCCATCTTTTTGTTCCAATATTTTTAGAGCGACACTTACTCTGTGATTGACGAGTATACTCGTCATCGCTCAATTTTCACGACACATATAAATGCGCGCTTTAAAGAGGGGGCGCCACAGTTAACTGGTTAAATGAAAATGGCTTACTTTCATTATTTTAACTATCTCCAATCAACATCGCGCTGCAATTAACAATCCCTATACACGTACAAATATAATAAATATACACGTGTCTGTCAGAAAAGTAACGAAACTGATAGAATAGAAATTTCGATTGTTAACTTATTCACAAATTAACTTTATGCTGTTCAATGTAGTTCTTTTAGGAGGCCGTAAAACGGTAGAAAAGCTGTTTCAACTGCTGGAAGCAATGTTGAACATTTTCAATCGCCAATATACACTATCGAAACGCTCGCAATATTTGAAGTAGCGTAATTTCGTAAAAAATAGTCGTACAATAATCTCTGCGGGTTCATTTGAAATACTGAACCCTGTACTCTTGCATTCATAAATTCAATTTCTTTAGCCGCCTCTTTACATTTGCAGAAAAACGAAAACATGGAAAGGATCTTTTTCAAAAATATAAATAAAATTCAAACTGCTCACAAATCTACTGAAACTAGAATAATTTTGAAGATTCAAGTCTGTTCTTTCTAAAACTCTCCCTAAAAGCTAACATACGATTTTTGCTCACGATGTCATTCCACTTTGAACGAGGTGCTGCGAATCGCCAGTACCGGCGCAGAGAAAAATACTGTTTATAGGTAAACGACGCAAAATTATAATTAGTAATGTAACATAAGGGACGTCTGGTGCTGCTGTATCATTTCTTTGTAACAGCAAAAAGTGAAAGTAATAATGTGCTGGAAAAAGTAAAACTGGTTAACACTATTCCTACCACGACCGATCAAATGACCGTTTTTAAAATTGTGATTAGAATTTCATATGTACAAGATAATTGAATCGCCTTTAAATTTTAGACTTTGCATCAAATATACGTATAATACATTTTTCAATATTCACTTCTTTTTTCGTTTTTTCCTTTCTGAGAAAAATTTGTAGTCTGTCTTAATGTCGCGGTAGGAATAGTGTTAAAATCTGCAAGTTTACGTCGCTTACTTAGTACCTTGTCCTGTAGAGTGGATGAAATAGCATTATGACAAAAATCGTGTGTTAACTTTCAATCTTCAAAACCATATTGGTTTTAGTCGTGAAAAAATTGTTTGTAGATTTGGGAACGGTTTAAATTTTGTTTCTACTTTTGAAAACAGTCATTTTCATTTTTTCGCCTTTTTGCAAATGTAAAAAGACGGCTGAGGAAATTGAATGTAGGGACGTCAGAGTACAGGGTTCGGTCTTTGAAATGAGTCCGCGGAGGTTATTGTACGACTGTTTTTTACGAAGTAAAACTAATACTTCTGTTCGGTAGCGTACAGTTACTCCTACTCGTATTCGTACAGTAGGCCGCAATGTGGTCAACATTTGAATTATTGTAACTTTGTGAAAAGAAGTCACACGGTAATCATTGAACTTGTTTTGAAGGTTGAAACTTCTATTTTCACACTCTTAATTTCGATTTTCCTGAAGATTTTTCTACGTTAATGCTCGTGAGGAATGTTTTCTAAACAAATATTGTGCGAATTCAAACTGCTCCGAGAGATTAAGACAATTTTTTACTAACTTCAAACAACAATTGTAACGAAGGTCAGTGTTTTTTTCTTTGCAACGAGCTGCCTAAACGTTGACGTACGATTTTTTGTCATTGTTTTACGATACTTTGAACGAGGGATGTTTCGTGTGATTTTGTGTAAAAACAGGTTAAATTCGACGAAACACTAATTCTATGCGTCTTAAAACAGTGACAAAAAATCGTACGTCAACGTTTATACAGGTTATTGCAAAGAGAAAAAACAATTTTGTTCTTCATTATAATTGTTTGAAGTTAGTGAAAAATTTTCTTAATCTCTCGAAGCAGTTTGAATTCGTACAATATTTTTGAAGAGAACATTCCTCGTTTTCACGATCATAATTTACCGTAGGTAAATTTTCAGGAAAATCTGAATTAAAATTGTGAAAGTAGAAGATTCAACCTTTAAAACGAGCTCGAAATGATTACCGTGCGACTTCTTTTCAATAATTACGACAATAATACATATTTGTTGACAACGTTGTGGCCTACTGTACGAATACGAGTGAAAGTAACTGTAGATAGCTGATTGGTTTTCGATGTTTTTGAATACTGCTTTTTACATTTTTCAAATCACGTTCTTGAAGTTGACTTTTTATTTCTAGGAAAAGAAAGCAGTTACACGGACTCAAATCGGGGGAGTAAAGAGCCTTTATATGGTGTTTTAACCCTTTCGCTTCGAGCGCCGCTTATAAGCGGCGGCCACGCGACGACATATATTAACTTATTTGCGGACCATAATTAATTCAAAATTTAAATATTACTTGTAACTTTTAAGTTGTCAATATTTTCATACCAAAAATGTAAATAATACTCATTATATAGTAACAATATTGATTTATTTAGCAAAATTGTTACTTAAGACCTAGGAAGACGTATATACAGCAACAACGCATATTGTGCGTATTCGCGGCGAGCACGCCCGTACATGGACGGTACTTCGGCGGACTGGACATCCGAAGCGAAAGGGTTAAGGAATGTTTTTTCGAAAAGCGTCCAGTGACCGATCGACGAAATTCGAAAGAGGTGCTGTTGAGGTGGAGCGGGTTTCAAATATGTGCCCATAATTATGAAAGTGGTCTAAGTCATATATTTCTTGTTTCGAGATATTTAATGAATTGCATTCGAATAAATTAAAAAATATTTTTATGTTATGCAATATTTTAATTTATAAGTTTATTAGTCTTGATTAATGGAAGTTTACTATGAATATGAAATTTTGTGCGAATTTCATATGAAAATGTTGTTTTTAAACTTTGAATTGACTTAGACCATTTTCAAAATTAACTGAATGTCCTATGAATGACTTAAAGCAATAAAAAAAATTACGTGTTTTATTAGAAATAATAATTTTAATGAAATAATTCATGAACGTTTATTAATTATTTTTAAAAAATAATCCATTTTTATCATTTTAGGCTTTTATCATTATGAGATTTTAGATTCTTGGAATGTTCCTGAAAAACTAGAGGGATGTATGATAGTAAATACATATCTTTATGTTTTTCTTCCGTTACTGGAAGAAATTATTTTTCCGCCAATAATTAGTTCGAAAGAGCTTAACTGAATTAATCCACTTTCAAAATAGAACTAAATGAATTCCATATATTGTTAGGCAGACCGAAAAGTAATTGTCATTTCTGTTATTGTTTGATTGTCATTTGTCGGTTTATTGTGCAGTTCAGAAACTGGTCAAAGAGGGCAACGCGTCATTTTAAAGTTATGTTCATATAATTTCTTTAAATTTTTGACTTAGACCACTTTCATAATTAACACTAAATGAATTCCATATAATGTTGAAATTACAACCATTATCTAATGGTTCATTTTTGACGATATCATAAAAATTACTTTGAATTAATTTAGTTTAAAATAATATAGTGTGAAATAACTGATAAACTCATTTTTTTTAAATTTTGACTTAGACCACTTTCATAATTATGGGCACATATAACATTTTAACTTCGCGAAGCAATTGTATGATCTTCTACGCGTTGCTGAAGTACGCGCTTATTAAAATACTGTTGAACCTCGATAACTCGAACCTCTTTTACTCGAAAACTTCTGTAAAATGAAAATTTTCTTCATTCCTTTCTGCTCCGCTACGAAAATCTGTATAAATTGAAACGATAAGTTGCTTCGACTTGAATTATTTGCCACGCATCCAAACACATTTTTATCTCTGTAACTTAAATTTATAGCCATGCCTCCATAACTCGAAGTTTACTTCTATAAGTTAAACTTTTATTACTGTTACTTGTATAATTCGATGTTATAGTTATGCGCGTTTCCATTATTTAAAAAATTATGTAAATAAACACTTTGTGTGACAATTTGGAGCTTAACCAGTTAACTGTGTCGATCATTTTGCAACGTGCGCCACAGTGTGTGTCGCGATAATCAAGCGCTGACGGATATAGTCGTGAAACACAGAGTAAGTGGCGCTGTTGAAATATTGGGTCAAAAAGACGACTTTATTTTAGAAAATGAATGAATTTATTAGTAATATTTACACAATGTATCAACGTAAAGCTATATTTACACATAATTAACGAAAAACTTAAAAAAAATCAAATATTTGTAGAAATTAAAAATTTATAATGTTGCTTTCGTGTGATATGTTCTGAAACAGGGAACGATGCACAGTGGCACTTTGCATGTCGGACACCAATACCGAGAGTCTTTTCTAATTTTGTTTTTATAACAAATAGAACATCATCGCAGATGGAGAATCTAATATACTTTGTTTTTTTGGTTATGACACGTCAAGATGAAAATCGGGATAATCAAAGATCCAGTGTTACTGCAGTGCTTACGAGTTAGCTCTCAGGAAGTTAGAAATCCAACTCAAATTATCTATAATTTTCATTTGTTTATTTCATTTCGTCCTGACCCCTAAACATTCTAAACATATTAAAATTTACGAATATAATTTAGTTTTCGCCAGAATTACAATTTAAATATCAAATTGTAACAAAATTTTACGCATGACGGATATAGCCGTCATAACACAAAATTATGCCATTCTTCCATGACGCATATAGTCGTCAAACACACTTAACTGGTTAAAAGGAAAACAAATGCCGAATCAGCGGACAGAGTAGAACCACAGATTCTTTGAATAGTAACGAATAATAGCCTAGTGAATTACACTAGCTTCTTATAATTTACATGCAAATCTTCAATTATAAGCACTGCAGTATCTCGCACTCTTCTTTTGCGTTCTTATCATGTAGAACAATGTATCCTCCTGTATAAGTTTGCATGTCATTTATTTTTTAATTACTTTTATTTTTGGGGTGTTTACCCGTAAAATAAATAAATAAATAAATAAATAATTAAAAAATTGATTTTGTCCCTTAAGCCCTTACAATTAACAGATTATTATCCTTCATGCAAAGTCTTTGAATGTCGAATTTTTATATGTTGAACCTCTTTTACCTAAGGAGTTCGATAAGTCGAAACCTGTCTATAAACGATTCAAGGATTTTAGCTCTTCCCTTGAGTTTCGAGTTATCGAGATTTGACTGTAATTATAAAATTGAAACTATTATGCATAATCAGTCGAAAACGTTAATGATCGTAGAATAAGATTATACCTATCGTATGACGGTGTTTTTTCTTATGCAGGTTTACCACATTTTCCACACAAAATTATCAGTCTCCATACTTTTCTGACAAAGTACGTACGTATGTTTATCGTTCATGAACATTTATACATTATTTTCTCTTTTTCATAATTTTCCAAATAATTTTTAATCCTCTTTTCTCTATTTTATTCTGTTATTAACATACAGCAATAAGCATTTAAAGCGTATGAAATAACAGTATGCCTATATGTACCGTCTAAAACAAGACTTCCTCGATGTCGACAGTGGTGTATCGTAGATTGCGCGACAAAATGTTGGGACACTCTTCGATTTCTAGGGTATTTTAAAACGAACGACGTTTATAAAGGCTGAGCGTGTAGTTGTTCGCAACCGAATCAATCAAACGCGATCCTTCCTTAAATATTTCTTCCCAAATATTGTTCAGATTCATTTAGGTATATATTAGAGTGAAAGCCTAATTTAAATACAGTATGGAGGTTTAACATGGAGAACAATAAGGGGAATGAAAGAACAGAGAAATAAATGCATTTCCTGGGGTTGATGCTCATTAGCGAGACTACCTAGCCTCACCTACCTAGCTGTGCCTTTTTTGTAACGGTAACATTTATGTTAGAAGTACAGTTGTACATTGTGTCAGTACAATGGTGTGCTTAGAATATCTATAGGGTACAACAAAATTCATAATGTGTAAAAATATGAAATATAAATGTAAGGAAGACGACTCTAATATTTAAACAATTTTAAATAAAATACCGGATTTTAGTTTATATAGGCAATTAAGTTGTTTTATATTATAGGTAAAACGTGTAAAAATATTACCAAGAAATCTGTACGAACCATTTTCGAAACAGCATACAATACTGATTTTCAAGAACTATTTCAAGTATGTGAATGTAGAACGGTTAATTATAAATAACATGCATGTATTTGAGTAATTATAATAAATGAAAAAGATAGTCTGTTTGAAAACCGATTTTAATACGATTAAAACGCTGACATAGAAAATCAGTCGTGTATTAGTAACTTAACGTACTACAAATTTTGCTAAGCTTACGTTAAGAAAAAAATATTTAACGTTTTGACCGTTTATCTCGTATATATGTTACAGTAAATGTGATTATGTATAATCGTCGGTTATTATATATAATCACCACGAAATTTGGTAAATGTGATGAAATCTTGAATATTAGGCGTCAATGGCCAACATTCAGCCAATAGAATACAGGCCAGTTTTTTAAGTAGTTACCAGTTAAAAGGATAATTTTTCGTTAGACACTATAGCACAACAGGCTGTGAATAACAATATTTTATAATTTATAATTAAAAATTCAATTAACGGCTATTTTAAGTAACATGAATGTAGCCTGAAAATTTGAATAAAAGACTGACATGTCTTGTCAAATGAAAGACCTAAGAAGACAAAATAATTTTATTATTAGAACTTATACAAAATAGTTACATAAAACAAAATTGGTTAAATCTCTATCAGTGAGCTAAATAGGAAGGAGAGGGTAATAATGTCTCGCCTGAGGACCGGCCACACCAGGATTACTCATGAATATTTACTAAAGAAAAGGGAACCACCAATCTGCAATACCTGTCGTACCAAAATTACTGTTCACCACCTTCTATACGATTGTATAAAATTCGAAGCCTATAGGAAAAAGCATAAAATTATCCCCCACACGGCACTGACTTCAGAAAAGAATATAAAAAATACATTGGAATATCTATTCGACTCCGACTTAACTAACAAAATCTAACCCACTATTAAACCGTCGCTAATGACCTGGTAGTCGATGCGACGTTAAACACTCACATAAAAAAGAAAAAAAAAAAAAAAAAATTGGTTACATGTAGAACGTTTTTTTGTTGGGGGAAGTATTTTTAAAAAGGTAAAATCAACCCGCGAAGTTTCAATACCTTTTTGTGCTCCGAATATAATTGTTTCTATTTTTATTGAAATCAGAATTTCAGAATTAAGTGAATTTTTTTGTAATATAGTGTACGAATACTTTTTCGAGCCAGTGTATATATACAAATTTTCAGAATTTTTGAGTTACCTAGTGTTCCGTATTAGATATTAAAAATGAGATTAATAAAAAGAAAATAATATTTCATAGTCGTTATTGTTACATTTTCTTTCTTCGCGTGCATTACAATCATTATTCTTAGACTGTTTAACAATTTAATCCTCATACGAGTACCATTTCGTGAATTCCTCTCTTTTCACCGTTTCCCGCGTCTACCACTTTCAGAAGAGGTCGGTACAACAATTTCAGGTTTAGTTTTTATACGAGCAAAACAATTCGTGTTATACACGATCTAGCTATCAGCCTCGATTGCGTAGATCTGTAGTTGAGGAACTCCCTTTTATTTGCTATAGCACTACAGATATAATTAAGATATCAAAAGTACCATAAGATCGTACAAAATTGCGAGTATCGTCGGAATTTCGATGTTTAAACACGATTTCAAATTATAACATTTACCTGGCACCCGCTGCAGCAGGTATACAAGCGTCTGTTAATGTCGTAAGGGAATATTGTCGTAGTTGAGGGGAGATATTAGAGAGAGAAGGAAAAGTAGAGACTGGGATGGGGGGGGGGGAATAATATGAGCAAAAAGAAACCAAAAATATTTGCCAAAGAAAGTTCGGCTCACACGGAGTTGGAAATGCTAAAGGGAATTCAATGCAATTATATGTAAAATTATATAGAGTTACAGATTTGTGTATTTGCGAAGATGTTCATTTAATTTTGTTTTTCAATTTTTGAGAAAGTAGCGGAGAGTAGGATAAGGTTACAAGTAGGATAAAGGTTTTAGTTAAACGTTTAAGTTAGATTAAAATTAAGTACTATTAATTATTAAGGTAAGATTGTAACCGGAAGTCATCCAAAACCGAAAGGTACGGATTATAAATAAATAAGAATAAATAATATTGTTGGAGTTAATTGAGGGAACTGAATAATTTATTCTTAGCGACGTTCGATTAGATCTGAATCCATGAAGAAAAGCGGAACGTATTGTTGCATTCTGACATTTTGCCGGATATTTTATTTTAAACAATAAACTTAGATCTTGATATTCTCGTTCGCATTTGAAAGTTGGATACCCGCGTATTTATGTTTTCAAAGTCTCAATTTATTCTATTTAAAAAAATGTAACACGGTAAAAATATTCGAACATTTGAAGCATATACCTGCATCATCCGCGCGTACTTGGCAGAAGGGAAGCGCTGACCAGCTCCCCTTCCTACAATATTTTAAACTGTTGCGATTAGTTAGGGTCTGGCTACAACCTTTTATATAAATATCGCGCAATTTCTGGAAAATACAGCATAATCATTAATCTAACAACTCTGTCGTTCGATCAATTTGACACTTGGAACAATTCGCAATTTCCACCTGGTCATTAAGAGCAAGCTTCCGCTACACAAGGCGAATTATTAAAAACCGCGAGGTTTCGAGAGCAATACACTGATCTCGCATCTATACCGACCACAAACACAGTTTATTGTTTAATATTAAGAAAAGTATGCGCGATAAAGAAATAACATTTATGTTACTATAAACAGTAATGAATGTTCTTCTTATAACATATTGTAAACAAATAAGCAATCGAAATCGATAAGAATTTTCGAATATTAATAAGAGTCACTGTACGTTGTATACCATTATCGATGAATCCCTTTGTATCTTTGGATTTGAATTTAAATTGAAACCATAAAAAAGATTATTACAAATGATTGCATATGATTAGGAGTTGCTGGCCGTTAGAAAGTGCACGGTACACATTCTTTGCTCTAGTCCTCGTGAAAAGATGACAAGTAAGTACCATTCACTGCGATCGTATCGCATATATTAATTAATTCTTCCCGACAGTGGCGTAGCTAGGGGAGCGACACTTTTCACATGAGATACAATTTTATTTTTCAAAGATTCGTTTAAAATGTATTTATTTGCATGGAAGAGATCAAAGTGAATATTACATGAAAAATAAATCTCTGTTCGTACCTTCTGCAGAAAATCATAGTAAATTTTGGAAACTTTTCACCAATTGGTCATTTTTAGTGTTCTGGTAGTTGTACTGTTAACCTAATAATTTTTATTACTTAACTAATAATTAGTTAATGGAGAAGCAAGAAAAATGACTTTGGAGGATGTTGAAATTAAAGTTTTATTTCAAAAACAAACATAGTCTTTTAATTTATTTCCCTGTAGGTCGTTTACACTGTTTGTAATAGCGTTCGTGTGTATTGAGAGGGGGCGGTAAAAGTTGTAGCTACGCCAGTGTTCCCGACTCGTCCTAGAGTGGAATAAATTCCTTATCGCGTGCTCATCAAAATCGGAATATTCCCGAAGAGAATTATTGTTTAAAGCGGGCGCCGCGATTCAAGGCTTTCAGCGTTCGCGAGGTATCTGTTCGACAGAATCAATTAGAGCGCGCTTCGTTAGTTCGATCCGCAACGTTATCTCCCGAAGGAAGCTGGCGGCTAGCACAAGTCGCGCCTCGCAAATTCAATTTACGTAATAAAGTTGCGCGTCCACGATGATTCGGTCGAAGTCAGGGAAAAGAACCGAAGCGAAAGGATAGATTTCAACCGGTGACACTAGAAGCACCACAAATGTCGCTCACCCCTTATCCCCTGTATTCCCTTCTTTGCGGAGCTTCGTATTACCCGGAAGGAGAAGTCCACCAGCGTTTCCTGCGTTTTTCATTACCGTCCGGACGAAACATCTTGTTTGTTCTGCATCCTGCGATAAGTAGCTTGTTTCACGGTTCTCTGACATTTTTTCGTACAGCTTTTCAAAACTTACCCGTAATTTTTACAAAGTTACTTCTTATAACGAATGCCACTACGGTCTGTATAAGTCTTTATTGTGTTATTACAAATTTGTATATACTAATTGAATGATTAAATGATAGATACACTGTGAAGATTACTTGCGATAGATTGACTACGATAGATCGAACATATCTAAACATATCTAAAGGTCCTGTATTTATATTCCCTGGAGGCGTTCAGAGGGGGAAAATGTGGAGACATGGAAAGGACTCTGCGAGTGTTTTTTTTGGATTGTAACGAGACTGCAATCAAACGGCCGTGGTAATGAAGGTCGCCTGGCCATTTGGGCCGAAAGATGGGCCCTAGTTCCGGCCCTGTTGTAAAGCGTTTGATGCAGCCCCATAGAACACCCGCAGGGATTCCATGTCACCACAGGTCTTTAGAGATTTCACATTTCTTTGATTAACACGTTCCCTGCCGTTTTCGGTACACGTCAAAAAGAATCTTTCTCATTAAGAGCTAAAGCGATAAAAATAGTTGCTACTATCGTTACTAGTTGCTGTGTAACGGTCTTTGTAACATTTTGTATTGTTTTGATAATTACCGATACCGTAAAATGCTTTCTCAGGTCACAAACAAACAGAATGACATTTGGCAAAAATATATAGCTTAGCAGGAAACGTGTTAAATCTGTCGATTACTAAAATTAGGATGAAACAGAACAGGTGTAAATCAAATGAAAACTGCAGACATGTACAAATAAAATAATAACTGAATATTTGAATTTTACCAAACACTTTATTCAGGGTTAACATTTAATTTTTTCATTTCTTATCGTTTCATTTTAGATATATATTCTTTTTTTCTTTATAAAAAACAATATAGTATAGTGGCCAAGCGATAGATTACGTCGTTTATGTTTATATAATAGTTTTATCATCGTGAAATGACCTGTGGTTGAATCATCGATACTATTGTATTTTTTCTTTGGAAAAAGTTCTCAAGTAAGTGTATTCAATTTATGCAATACACGTACGCAAAAGAATAGCTTGACATAGGATAGTTTGACGAAATCTTGACTTTTGGCTAAACATTACTGCTCTTCGTGCACTTCAAAGAGAAGGGATACCAAAACGACCGAAAAGCTATCGACAGGGTTAAAACTGCTTAACAATTTCGACGAACATTATTTATCGCTGCTAATGCCAGTTAATAGGAGTTGTCTACAGGTTGTTCAGAGTGTTGCCGAATAAAATATCGTGGACGAAACGGTTCTTTAAGTAATTATACGTACAGAAGTAAGCGAGTTTCGCCGTTTAAATTGGAAATGGTATCTACTTCGCGAGATTAAAGTTACGATGTGGTGTATTTCCACCATTTAGATATTGCTTGCTTAGCACACGCGTACCTGTATTATTCGGGTCGTATCGGTACTCGTAATATTCAGGGGTAGCATTGATATTCGCGATACTCGAATCGAATGAAAAATATCGACAATGCAAACAATACGCTTGTTCCATTTTTATACGCAGCCAGCATTCACGGATTTTCGATATAATCTAGATAAACGGAAATATTTCGGTGCGGACTTGATTAATTTACCTCGGTTTGGTGAATCATCATACCACAGCTGTCTCGCATTAAGGTTCGCGGCCTTTTTGTTTCGTGTGAACCAGCGAAACGATAACGTCGGCACGTTTACCTTGGGTCGAGACACGCACGTCCAGAATCTGGCCAACGATTTGGAGGCCGGCCAGCTAGTCTCGATCCTGACCTGCCCTCCTGACGTTCCGCCGTGCAATTCTCAAGCAAAGAATCAACGACCAAGCGAGCGTGCACCAGGGAAGACCGGAGTCAACAGCAACGTTTCGACTTTGGAACACAATAACTCGAAAACTGTTACACTTGGAATGAAAAACTGTCTAGGGAAATAGTTACCTAATTATTCGACAGTATTCGCTCACAGTTACTTTATCGTATGCCAAATAATACTCGAGTTATTAGTAACAAAAATAGAACCGTTCCTTACCCCGGGGTAATTGCAACGCACTTTAGAAATAAGAACAGACAGTCAATATTAGAATTCAGATTGGAACACGGAAATAAGATCTTAATGCATATAATATTAGAAAAGTATATGTTTCAGGAGTACTCGCTTTAGCTCGCACTCACACACGCACAACACACTACTCTACGGCCTTTCTCTCTCTGCTCTAATCGGTTCTCTCTGTATGACAACCCTAATTTGACTCCCGTAACCGTTTCACGCGTTACCGGACCGAGGTAATGAGTCATATCCAATCCATACACACTCACGCCCATACATCTACGCTCTGAGCAACACTCCGGACACGGTAACCGTTTTGTCCTTAGCAATTAATAAACGTAAACGTAAAAAAATGGAGTATAAATCAAATTTAAAGAAAGAATTAAAACCATCTATAAAATAAAAATAATGAAACTAAACCTATCTATTCTTCTTCTACGATTTCACAATTTTAGCAGATACATGCATCACATTCTTCGTATACAAAACGACAGTAACGCTACAATCGACCCTGACCGATGTTGTTACTATTGCCCTGGACCTCGATGTTGATCTTCCCTTACATTATGCGTGGAAAAATAACAAATTTGAGAGGAAAAAACGTGGAAGCACAATGGTTGGCCACGAGTTAAAAGTGATCAAGGTTTGGGTAGAGTGTACATTGTTCGCCCTAAGAAACACGGATTTCTTTATTTCTAATCAGAAAACTAAATATTAGTTTTCATAGTGCTCGCTTCAAAATCAGCAGATTTTCAAACAACCTTTCAACTCCTGTTTAACCTCCTTAAGGGTGGTATATCAAAAAATCCTTCCTTAGTGGGTGCTTACGTCATAAGAGGAATTCATTGTCCAAATTTCATGTTTTTAACTTCAGTAGTTTAGGCTCTGCGATGATGAATCAGTCAGCCAGTCAGTTAGGACATGTCTTTTTATATGTATAGATAAATAAAACTACTTTGTGCATAGAAGTAGTTTCATGTAAAATCGAATATTTGATTAAAATAAATATAAATTATTAGCAAGAAATATGATATTTTTCATTTATACTACACGCCTACATACTGTACGAATACGCGAGTGAGAGTAACTGCGTGTACCGCTGTAGGTATAGCGAGTTTAGCCTGTTTAACACTATTCCTACCGCGACCGGTCAAATGACCGTTTTTAAAATTTCGATTACAATTTCACATATACAACATAATCGAATCGCCTTTAAATTTTAGACTTTTTTAAACCTATAATACATTTTTCAATATTCACTTCTTTTTTCATTGTTTAGTTTCTGAGAAAAATTTGTAGTCTGTCTTACGTGGCAATGTCGCGATAGGAATAGGTATCCGTGAAGTGTCGGTAGGAATAGTGTTAAAGACCAGATCCTAAGAAAGTTTGAACAGACAGTTACAAAATACCACAACGAAAATATGTTATCGAATTAAAAGAACGTATTTAAGTATTACTTTCCTAAGAATTCACGGTTTTGTTCTTCGTTGTAATTTTTAATCAAATATTACAATACAACATCATAATCTCCACGTTACACCTACTTTAACTGCTAGCCAAGTACATTACACGGTTGCATAAGCTGTGGCGTTGGCTGATGGTCTTGGTCTCTCGCTGATTTTTCCAAGCCCACGTCTCCTTGTGTCAATGCACCCGTATCCTGAGGAAGTTCAGCTTTCTTGCAAAACCATTGTATCCCTTATTTCTGTTGAAACATACCAACTGCTTCTAAAGAAGTTAATTAGGTTACGTTTCGCTGTAAAAAGTAATTGTTTAAATTATTTTCAAACAGCAGAGTTAGTGATAAAACATTGAAAAGTTTATCAGAATATAAATTTAATATCGTGCAAGCTTATCTGTGAATTTCACGAACATATGAATGCTAGCAAGCCTTTGAATATCATCCGTTGGACTCTTGCGTTTTTATCGAAAATTATTATAGAAAAATATTATAGAAAATAAATCAGCGTTTCATTCAGCAATTCAGTGTCTTGTTTATCAATGAAGCAGCCCTAATCTTGATTTGTGTGCTACAATAACCCGCTTCATTTAATTCGAAAGTATTAATGTGTCAAATGTAACTGGTAAAACGATTAAGGAAACACAAGTTGTACATCCTTCGAAAAAAGGGAATACATGACATACTAACGAGCATCCAGAGATAAAGCTTATCATCGATTAGTACATAGGATCCTTAAACGTAACGTAATTCCTTGTACGAGTGTAAGAATTTTTTACAAATGAAATGGTCTTCATAAAAGGTAACGAAACCAAAGAAGTATCTTGAGATTACACTGGTAATATAGATATTACATAATAGACCTAACTATGTATCTGGACTTTTGATATACATATATTTTACATACAAACATGTAGGTACTATCAAAATGAACGCAATGTTACTTTAACGAAGTTAAGCAAGGGAAATTGTATAATTTAATTGGAGATGATGGATTTATTATTGTTTAATCGGTAATCCATATTTTTTGTCAATTGTTAACATTATTCATATAACATTGTTAACATTACATGTATAGTTTTCTTTACAACTAGTTTCTTTGTTCGTCCACCTTTAAATTATCGACAAATACATTATTCCAGTGATAAAAATTCTTTCAAAATATTAATAAAAATAATAAATAATAAACACTCTAGTTTATTTCAAATTATACGTATAACTATGAAAATAAAATACTTTGTTTTCAAAATAACATTCAATTTAATGTTATTAATAGTCTGTTTAGTTTTACAGGATTGATTTTTTGTCCACAAAAGAGAAGCTAAAATGACAAAAACTTTAAGCAATACGTTACATCTGAATAGCTACATTTAAAAAAAACGAATAAATTTAATTTTACAAATATGATTTCTTGTATTTTGATAATACCTTTCTTCTGAATTTGTTTGTATTATTATACAGTATTTTAAACATAAAAATATTCAATTTTATGCTTTAGATTATCGAACTAAAAATATTTTATTCATCAAAATTTCATTTTCTATTTAAACTACAGAATATCTAATACTTAAAATAGTATTCGAAACATTTCCCCCTAAACGTTGTTCAACCTCGTATATTATCGATCTATGCTAAAACTGTATGGTCTTCGAATTTTCGCTTTAGTACATAATTTGAAGTAGATCATACGGTCACTCTCACGCTTATTATCACACCGATCAGAATTGATCAACGGTAGTGTTTTCAAAATACAAATAATTGGAATTTCGGATTTGGAAACGAAATCATTACGTAGAAACTTTTCTTCGATCAATCACAGAAGCAAGTGGTTGTTTAACGTGGAAGGGAATTCAGTGAGCACCACTGCAAATACTGGACTCTCGGTCGTGTTGAACAACACGAAGCGTGCTGCTGGAGTCTCTTAGCGAAGGGCAGCGGAATTGCGAACCGGCATACATTCTCCATGTGCGTGCGCCTGTTTCGTAGTACGCGCCACGGCCGCGTTCGCATAGGGGTGCGCTCGTTTCTCCCTCCAGGTGTCCCAACCTAACCTACCCCTACTTCGCAATGTATCCCTTGGTTCGGACAATCTGTTCCCCTCTTTCCCGTTGCCCTGCCCGTCGTCGGTTCGTGCGGTCGGTTCTCCATGCTGGTATTCCCCTCCTACGTCCAATGGTTCCCCCCACCGTCGAATCGAAGAGGCGAGCGCACAGCTGCCACATTGTGAAGTGCGAGGTCTGGAGACGCGCAGCGACGTCGTTACTGTCTAGTCGACC
Organism: Tetrapedia diversipes; assembly: GCA_033822845.1. NCBI lineage: Eukaryota > Metazoa > Arthropoda > Insecta > Hymenoptera > Apidae > Tetrapedia > Tetrapedia diversipes. Next base: position 109,558 of record JAOPTO010000839.1, read on the forward strand.
ATTTGGACTAACCTACAAAACTGTGGAGTAAAGAAGAAAAAGAAGGATAAACAGAGGGGGCGAGACAGAGAGAGAGAGAGAGGGAGAGAGAGATAGATAGATAGAGAATAGCCGGCGTGCGTTGCTTGTGTTTTCCTGTCTCGCGGGAACTCGCGTCCTATCAATTGTGTGGGTGCTGTGTTACCGCGTCGAAAAAACTGGATTCCGACTTACAATTCATCGTAGCTGTTATCGCACAGCGCTGCTTTCTTTCATTTCGTAGTACGAGGAGAAGGCAAAATTCGCCAGCCAAATACCCGGCATAATAGGCCCTTGGTCTCAAGCGTTTGTTTGTCAGTTGTCTGGTGCGAGGTTTCGTAAAGATTAAGCCGGTCATAGTTGTTTTGGCAAGGAGAGCAACGCATTACGGTTATATCTCGTCGTGGTTTGTTTGATCATATTCGTATTGTCGTGACCTTGAACTTGTGTGTCTTTCTATATATCGTATCGTGTGGTGGTGTGTGGTTCATTTAACCTGTGACGTCGATCGCTTGAAGGTGAAACAGTGTGGAGAGAAGACAGAAGAAAAGGAACCAGGGAGGTATTGGCTGAGAACGGAACGACGCGGATTCCTGGAAGCGACCGCGTTCAAGAATGTTTCCGTACACTACCTTTCCGGCAGTAGGGTAAGCAAATGGTCAATTTTTTACCTCTCTTTACGGTTCAAATCATCCGTAGCAATTCCTTGCTTGTTTCTGTGTGACGTTCTTGTATAAAAATTCACTTTTTTCACTGTCGAACGTGCAGTTTGTGTACTTTTGCACCTCGCAGACTTCGATCATCCTTGTTCCGCCTCGTGTCCGTGTTCATGTTCATGCTTCACGTTAATCCTTTTGTCCTGAATTATTTGTTTCCGTCGTACTCGGTTATCATGCTTGTTTTGAATTGCTTAATAATGAGCTTCGCATACATGTATACTGTTTGCGTATTTGATCTCGTACCCATGCTTTATTTTGCGTAGAAAACCGGGCGGAGGAAAAACGCATGCAACTGGCATTGCGAGGTGTATGTGTGTGCGCTCAATGTGCGCGCGTATTCTGTAGAGGGAGAAAGAGATAGGACATGCGGTTGTATACACAGGAGACAAAGAACGTCGAACCGAGAAAGAGAAAGAAGGATATATGCACGTTTCTACGGGATAGGTACGCCCGAACTTCGAGCGCGTCGACGCTTTGTCCTTTCCCCCTTTTTCTCCTTCTCCATAGTATTTGTTTCCTCTCCTAGTTCTACCTATATCTTCTCTCTCTTTCTCTCACACACATACACACTCGCTGACTCGCTTGCTCTTGCAATGTGTATACTGCGTGTAAACGTGTGATACGTGTGTCCTACGAGGATCACGCGGAGCCCTTGCTGGTTGGTTTCAGAGAAATCAATCGCGTGCAAACGAGAATGGCTGCGAGAGGGCCGATTTGAAAGTTGACAGGAAAGTTCACGTGACAAACGATACCGGGATCGTTCTCTGCCACGCTGTCCTTCCTTCCAACAGACAATTAAAAAACAGAGGAGCGATGATAGTGATGAATAAGTGGGAAGAGGAGGAAGTGGCAAACGTTAGAAGATCCTTCTGGATCGTAACGCAAAATCCTCGTTTTTCAATAAGAAGCTTTCTTGGTTGCCTTGGCAACGTATATACTGATTCGACGCGGTCGCGTGGGGAAGAAGCCAGAAAGCAGAGCAAAGGTATATATAAGGAGTAGCGTGACACAAGGGTCGCTATGTTCGTAGTGAGGTTAGATCGTCACGTTTCTATCTCTCTTCAACGCTGTCATCATGGTGATGAAAAAACAACCGGTTGGTGGTGTATGTTGTCCAACCGATGAGGTTAGGTTTTCATTTTCGAACGCCAACTTCTATCTCGATACGAATGTATGCTTTACAAATAGAGATATATAATTTACAACTAAGGTATTTGTTATACTTCACAACAAGCCTGTCTTGAGCAATTATCTGTTCTACATTCGTAAAAAACTACGCATCCATAAGTTTGCGATTTTTTTTCATTTTACACTACGGTGTTCTCGACAGTGTATGTCAATCGTAAAAATACTTATCAGCGCTTTGTTACATGTTGACGTCAGCGGTGAATAGAATTGAGTCTGCATGCATCACGTGTTTTTGAACCGTACCAGTTTTATCAGACAAGCAAGTATAATTTACGTACAAATACCTGCTTAAATCGTGTTTTATAACTAAGATTTAGTACAAATCACAGGTTTTATCGCGATGTAAGTACGAACGAGAACTTATTTTCGTTTGTAGGCTTTCAGCCATCTCAAAATTATCATTTCAAAAATCTTGATAATTTTCTAACAGTAGTGACAGTTTCTAACACAGGTATATACGAGTTCTTTCTTTTTTTTTTTGCTATTGATTAAAATAAAAGATTAATAATATGATCGATTCTTAGAAAATCTTGGAAAGAAATCTGGATGAATTCGTGCAGCTGCCATTCACTGAAATTAGACGAATGAATGTTAAGGCTTTTAATCGTAAGCATGCGAGTTCTACTTATAATTTTTATTATCTAAACTAAAATAAAAAGAATACTTGAACAGGAACACGTGTTATCATTTTAAACACTTTCTAACGACTAAATTACACTTTTAGGTCAAATAGTTTGTCGAATATACAGTTCATTTACAAACATATAAAACAAACACAGTAGATGTCATTACAATGCCTAATTAATGTTGACTTCATATCTATTACATATCGCTTTCTACGTTATCGACCGTACCTCATATTTACAGTTGTCCTACGAAGTACGCGCAGG
>JAOPTO010000840.1:0-29611 GCA_033822845.1 Tetrapedia diversipes
TTAAAACAAAAATTATATAGCTTTATAGACCTAATCGGGGCTAAAAGTTCAGAATTACCATGTATTTCAAAGAATTCAAGAATTTAAGAAAATAAATTTATGACGGGATTCTCTTCAAAAATTCCATGTTAAACTTTGTAACAGAATAAAGAAAACAGCTGTTAGTATCTACAAACTAATAGCAAAACCAGTTATAGGTTTAACATGAGTATCCTCCACAAAGTAATTCGTAACTTTCAACCAGTACTATACAAGTATAATTTATAATAATCTGTAATCTGTATACACGTCTTATAATCACATCAGGCACGTCAATATTATCTGCAAGTTAAAATTATTGATCTCCCTTGGTGTACTATTTTACACAGCATTGCCTTAGAAGATCACTACTGTAAATTGTATTATGGCTCTAACCGCACAGAAAGAAGAAACGAAAATGCTAAACATGAAACTTACTGAAATACCAGTTTTGTTTACATGTACGCGTGCTTCTAACACAATGCTATGTTTATACAAAAAAAATTTCAGAAATCGTATGACACATTTATGAGAATAACGACTGTAATATACAATCCCATAATTATTCAAAGCAGGGTACGCATAAAAGATGAATATTTAACACTAGGTTTATGGGACCCGTCAATTTGACGGGTTTCAAACTTTGTGAGCAATCTTTGCAAAAACAATTACTATTATTTCTACCAATTTTTGTTCACTTTTATTGATAAACTGATACAAATATACCCAAATTTATTTCCAGACTTAGCTCAGCAGTATCAAATTCTGTTCGATGTATACCTTATTCCTTAATATGTGTATATTGGAAATAGATATACAAGAAATTTCCCTAAATCTAGTGTTAACAGATAATACAATTATAAAATATCTGAATTTTAAATTCGTAAGTCGCTGAACGAACGAAACGAGGTCTAATTACTTGGCAAACATGTTCTTCGGATTTCTATATATCCTATCGAATTTTTTTACGGGCATCTGCAGTTCGTGATTGACTTAAGTTCTATTAATAGCAGTCAGGGACTGTTGAAACATACAATATAAGAATGTAATAATATTATTCGAAATATTTTTATTAATGCAACGACCAAATAGAAACGTGTTACAAACAGCACAGAACTTTGGGTAATATAAAAAATATTTAGGCAATTATTAACATTAATCTCGATCGTTACAGTAGGATCGGTAAAATGATATTATAATAACGACACATATCGTCAAACCTAAAATTATAGACAAAAAGCATACACAGTAAAACCTGTTTTTATGCAATTTGTTTTGTGCAATTTCTTTTATGTGGTATATGTATTTCAACGGCGTTGACACCATTGTAATGTTTTCTATCAGTGTACATATACATATACACTTCAAGACGTCCTGTTCATTTGTTTTAACCCTTAGCGCTCCATGCGTTTCTTTTCTTCATATGCAACAATCCCTTTTTCAAACAATTCTGATCTCTTCGTAGATAATACGTCTTTACCATCGCTCAGATTTACATTCCCAACGTAACATTCTTCCATGTCTTTAACTATAAAAATAGGTCGAAAAGCAACTTAACACGTTCCGTGCCACGTGTACCACCGGTGGTACACGCAGTCATATTTATTTAATGCTCTAGAAACATATATTTTAATACAAATATAATTCTGTAAATTATATTTCTACCTGAAAAATAGAGTTATACAAGATGCAGTATAGAACAAAACGCATAAGTTTATTTAATTGTTATATATACAATAATTAATAATTACATTTAATGGTGCATTTAGTCAAAATATCAAATGGCCTGAACGACAAGTCAGGCAAAAATGGCTTGGCACGGAACGTGTTAATGACAAAGCATCTGGAATGTAATCATATTAAATACAGAATGTCTTCTCAACGGAGCAAACGGAGCGCTAGGGGTTAAACAGTCTCCCGACAATGTACATTTAATTATTTTCAGCGAAAATGATCTTGTCGAAATGATTGAGGACGAAACTGTCAATGCTAGTGACATCATCAATAATTTGATAGATTGTGAAACGGGCAAGAAGAACCAGATTCTATTAAAGCGGATAAAATATATGCAGGGATCCAGCTTTCCAACAAATTGGAAAAGTATTTTCTTAAAATAGATATCAATTGTGAAAGGAGTTTGCAATTCCAAAAAGAGCTTTGATCATGTGTATCTGGCTATCGTGACGTTTACAAGCAACTGACCAATTGACCGTCGTCACAAAAACTAATCACTATCTTTATGATGCCAAAAAATAAATCAATTGAAATTGCATCTTCAAGTCACGAAAGCGATTTGAACCAATTCGTCACAAGAAGATGCACGTTTTGGTTTGCAACAGGTAACATTGAATTATGTAATGTGCATTTTGAAAACTTCTCCATGTATACAATGAAAAATTAAATGTTTTTACAACGTTTCCATGTGTAATTTAATTATTTATTTTGTTTGGAAGCACTTTCTCATGTATTTCGTAAATAATTGACGTATTTTTTAAGTGTAACATTTTTATGCGGTACCTCTCCGCCGCATAAAAAATATTTTCTGTAGTATGTCGCACAAAGTTGTTTATTATATGTAAGTATTTATGAAATTTCCGAATATTTTTTGTGCGGTTTCTTTTCTGTGGTCCTTATCTACCGCATAAAAACAGGTTTTACTGTATCTTAAGAAGTAAATATCAATCTGAAAGTATATAACTATACACATCAATACTTTTTGTACGTAAACATAAAATAAGCATCGTATTCTGTCTATTGTTTTTGTCATCATAGTAAAACTATGATTGAATCTTGCAGAATAGCACACAACTCATATGAAGGGAATAAACAATGCATTATATTTTGTGTAAAATGAGAGGGCCAAACAGAAAAGAAAATGAAAATTTGCAATATTTTGAGACAGCTTTTATGTCAAAGAAATCAAAAGGAAATAAGTTAACAACTAAGATAAATAAGAAAACAATACAGAATTCAGAACAACTAGTAAATAAAATAAAATAAAATAAAATTCTGATAGCCTGGAAAGATAGAAATCAAAATATACGATAAAAATTGCCCAACCCCCTTCAAACGAAACGGCTTTATCGTATGTTACTCGAAATAATATTACAAAGCGTTATTGCATAAATACAGTACGGTACATAAGTATAGCACTAAAAATATGTGGCATGTGTGAGAACAAATCCAATGTGTGTGAGTTGAGAGCACGACGAATGTTTGTATGTAATTGTGCCCCCTTTAGTTTTAGTTTTATTTTACTTTTATTTTCTAATTCTGTATTTCTTACTGTATTACGTTTTTAAAAAGGGTGTTTACCCGTTAAATAAATAAATAAATACTGAATCTCGTAGTATTAAAGCTATACATGTAGTTTAAAAAAACTATACTAATTATTGTTTGCAAGCATTGCATAACCTCCTTTTTTTGGTCTATATTTACAAGATTTTACTGTTAACATCGAATACTCTAAAATTTAACATATTGAACATGAAGAATTTTTAAACAAAAACGCACCCAAAGATTATCGAATTAATGTGGATTATGATGAATTTTGATTACAAATTACACACAAAAAATGATGACGATATCAAAGCATTAACAAATCGTATTCGAGCCAATATGTCTGTAACCAACGATTATGTCCTGTGAGACAATATCTTATGTAGGAAAGCACGCAGTGACAGATGGACGGCGTTGGTCTGCCGAAAAGACCGAAAAATTGTCGACCTGTTACAGAAAAGAATCCCTATCGAAATCCTGTTCAGGGTAGGGGATTATCCGATCCTCACAAGGATCGCGGTCAAGTACCCTTGGGTTTGGTTTGACCCCAAGTGGGCCTTTGAGGTACACATACAACAGGCAGCCAACAGGGCAGTGATAATGACGTCGTCCATGCCTCGTAACAAGGCAAACATCGAAGGACCGCAACCGACCAAGCGGAAGCTGTGCATAACAGCTTCAACCGCAATGGTACATGATGCGGAGGTTTGAGCAGACACTTTCCGCTGGGCATGGTATATGAGGAAGATGGCTTCGGTCCAACAGAGACATATGGGTAAACGGCGAGAGTAAATATAACTCTCTTAAGGCCGTCGTTTGAGGTTTCGGGCCGGTTCGCCGGTACTAGTATCCGAGACCAGCCCTTAACGGGTTATGCGCACTTAGGATTTAAAAAAAATCGATTTTTTTTTATTGCATTTTCTTATTGTACATACATTCAAGAATGTACACACAAATTTTCAAGTCGATTCGACGAATATTTTCGACACAGCAACCGAAATAGTGGAGAGCGTGCAGTGCCCGAGCGCCAGTGGCCGCGCAGCTGCTACCTGCGTGGTGCTTCGTCCCTTTTGGGATCTTTTCTATTGTTGTAAGTCAATGTAGTAGTATTCCTGTTATGTCTGTGTAAAATTCTAACGCTTTCTCTTCCCAAACGGGCGTTACTGGAGAGGATCGTCAGTATAAGCAGTGCAGTCGAGTTGTAAAGTCGTGCGTCTGTGAAATTAGTTTATGAAAATGAATTGTAGTAGAGAAAAGAGATCATCTGGGAAGGTGCAGAAATCTAGGCGAAAAAAGAGGAAAAACGTTTTTAATCCGCAAACTGCTGAGACGAGCAAAGGCAGTTTTAGTTCGTGTAGCAAAAAATTGAAGATGCAACAGCACATCGATGTTCCGCGCGATTCAACAGTGGAATATAGAATCTTGAATTTTATAACGGTATTTGCAGCGATTTCTGAATACGTAAAATGTCAAAGTTGTGATGGGAAAATTAAATTTAACACTATTGCTGAACGAGGACTGGGTTTTAAAATCGTTTTGATTTGCAACAAATGTGCCGATCGCTCAATCAATTCGTGTCCGTTTATCGAGCATTCTTATGCGATAAACAGGCGATTTTTATTCGTAATGAGAGTTCTCGGATTAGGACTGAAAGGCGCGCAAAAATTTTGTGGACTCATGGATATGCCAGCCTTTATCACACACAATTCATATGACATTATAATGAAGAATATACATGAATGCGTAAAAACAGCCGCGGAAAATCTTTTCCAACAAGCATGCAAGACCGAGAAAGATCTTACCGCTGCAGATCAAGGTGAAACTGAATGTACAAAATTAACTGTATCTGGCGATGGTACGTGGAAGAAACGAGGATATTCATCATTATATGGCGTGGCATCGCTAATTGGGTATTACTCTGGAAAAATCATAGATGTCTTGATAAAAAGTTCATATTGCAAGCAGTGTGAAGTACGGAAGGAAAAACTAAACACTGCAGAGTATACTGAGTGGTATGAAAGCCATCGTGACAATTGCTGCGCAAATCACACAGGTTCTGCAGGAAAAATGGAAGTAGATGCAGTAGTAGAAATGTTTCAGCGGTCAGTCACTAAATTTGGAGTGCAATATAAAAATTACATCGGAGACGGCGATTCTAAAACCTATTCTGGAATTGTGAATTCTGCACCGTACGACGACGAAGAAGTATTGGGTTGTTCGGAAAGTAATTTCGTTTTTTCCCGTCAGAGGACTTAATTACGTTTTTTCGAAACCAACTTCACACTTAAGCCGCATAACCATTATATGTCTTGAGAGCTGATATTGCAAGGCTTGTGTGTGAAAAAGTTCTATTAATTCTACGCAGTAGTTTTTGGTTGGTGCCCTTTTAAATATGGAGAGCAATAAGCAGCATTTTCGTCATATTTTACTTTTTTACTTCAGAAAAGGTAAAAATGCTGTCCAAGCGAGAAAAAAATTGACGGATGTGTATGGAGAAGGCGTGTTAACAGTACGCCAGTGCCAGAACTGGTTTGCAAAATTTCGATCCGGCAATTTTGATGTCGAAGATGCACCACGGTCTGGAAGGCCGGTCGAAGCTGACAAAGATGCGATAAAGGCATTAGTTGATGCAAATCGGCGAATAACCACACGAGAGATCGGTGAGAGATTAAATTTGTCGAATTCGACTGTTTATGACCATTTGAAAGGCATGGGCTTAACCTCGAAGCTCGATGTGTGGGTGCCCCATGTCCTTACGGAGCGAAATTTGTGTCGTCGCGTTGACGCGTGTGATTCGCTCCTCAAACGTCAAGAAAATGATCCATTTTTGAAGCGGATTATTACTGGGGACGAAAAATGGGTTGTATACAACAATGTTAAACGCAAGAGGTCATGGAGCAGAAAAGATGAACCGGCTGAAAGCGTGTCAAAAGCCAACATTCACCAAAAAAAGGTGATGCTCTCCGTTTGGTGGGATGTCAAAGGAATCGTTTTTTTTGAGCTTTTGCCGGACAATACAACGATTAATTCAGAAGTCTATTGTCATCAACTGGACAAATTGAATGATTCACTTAAAGAGAAGAGGCCCGAATTAATCAACAGGAAGGGTGTAGTGTTCCACCAGGATAATGCGAGACCTCACACAAGTTTGGTCACTCGCCAAAAACTTTTACAGCTTGAATGGGACGTACTGCAACATCCACCATATTCTCCAGATCTGGCGCCTTCCGACTACTATTTGTTCCGGTCCCTGCAAAATTTTTTGGATGGCAAAACCTTTACCTCAAATGAAGATGTCAAAAACCACCTGAACCAGTTTTTTGCCAGCAAGGACCAAAACTTTTATAGGAGGGGAATTATGTTACTGCCAGAAAGATGGCAAAAGGTGTTGGACCAGAATGGCCAATATATAATTTAATAAAATATTTATTCATTATACGAAAACTGTCTTTCATGTTCCCCAAAAAAAACGAAATGACTTTCCGAACAACCCAATAAATAAGAAGGAATGCATCGGACACGTTCAGAAAAGAATGGGCACGCGACTCCGAGAATGTGTCAGAAAGAATGTGGAGAGTGTAAACAAAGGAGGAAACAACGACAAATAAAACGTCTTGGTGGAAAAGGCAATCTAACCGGCAAGATGATTGATAAGCTGACTGTTTATTATGGATTAGCAATTAGAAGAAATTGCAACTCTATAGAAGATATGTACAATGCCATATGGGCTACATATTATCACTATTGTTCAACAGACGCAAATCCTCAACACGAGAAGTGCCCGACCGGACCGGAGTCATGGTGCTCTTGGCAGCGCGCAGCAGCTGCAAATGAATTATCTTCATTCAAACACGACTACCCAGCATTTTCAGATGACGTTTCTCAAGCAATACATCCTATTTATACAGATCTCAGCAATGAAAAATTATTAGAAAGATGCGTTGGTGGGTTCACTCAAAATAATAACGAAAGTTATAACCAAATAATATGGAAAGTGACACCGAAGATTGTTCCAAGCGGATCAAAAATAGTAGAACTAGCTGCTTACATAGCTGCTGGAATGTTTAACGAAGGAACAGCATCTTTATTATATTATATGAAAGCTATTGGACTCTCCTTGGGCCACAATGCGCATTTATATGCCCAGAAAGAGGACGCCGAGCGAATATCTATATCGGAGCGGCGAGCGCGGGACAGCACGCGAGAGGCAAGAATGCTTAGGAGACAGCATCAAATAAATTTATTAGAAGCTGCCGAATCAGCAGAAGGTTTATTATATGGCCCTGGAATAGACGACTCGGTGTAAGTTGAAAAAAAAATTTTTTACTATGTGTAAAATGATTCTGAAACTTTGAACGCGTTTATCTCGAAACTATGTTTTTCAAGTCGGTGAGCACGATTTCTCAAAAACGGCTGAACCGATCGGGCTGAAATTTGTACACAAGCTTTATAGATACATTATCTCGTAATTAATCGTAGCTTTTGGCTCTGCGACTAATATTTTTTTTTTTATGGACGATTTTAGGGCAAAATTTTCATGAAAAGTCGATATTCCAACTTTGAAAGGCTACCATTTCCTTAAAAGTGAATATTTTGCAAAACCGAACGATCAATTACGAGATTATACATTCTGCTAACGAAATATCGTTGTTTTTTTAATTTCAGATAATCCAGTCTCCAGATATCGTGCTAACCGCAAAACGTGTTTTTTTGGAGGCGCTCGCGGAGATTGGCTGTAGCGGCTACAGGAGTCGTTCTTTTTACAGGAAAAAAATTCACAATAGAGTTCAAGAGTTGTACAATATGTGCCCCAATTGTGAAAAGAATCGATTAAACTGTTTCTTCAAAAAAAATTCGTGAAAACCCCCTTTTTTCGGCCTTCCAAGTGCGCATAACCCCTTAAAGGCCAGAGGAAAATTCAGAGGCACAAGGACAAAGTCCTAGAACTTCTCAGTCAATTGCAGACTGTGGATGTGCTGCCCGAACAACCGGCGCAAGAAGAGCGGAGGCCCAATCTAAAAACCTTGATTGGTGACCTCTTCGATAGCCTTCAACCCATTGCTAACAAAATAGGCTACTTTGCTGATCATCTAAATCGAATTTGTGTTAACATACGTACATGGTCATTAGACCAAGTATTCGAAGAGCTGACGGCTTGCCTTTTGCTAGCTTTTCCACCTACAGCTAGTCACAAGAAGGGTCCTCCGCGAGGACAGGAAAAATCTTGCACACGGAGACAAGCTCGTCGAGCTAACTATGCTATAACACAAAGAGCGTGAGTTAGGAACCCATGTAGTTGTCTTAGGACCATCCTTAACCGCTTCGTTCTCACGGACGTGTATACACGCGCCGCGATATCGTTCACGCAGCCCCACAGACGCGTAAACACGCGCCGCGCTACCGTTCACGGAGTCTCACAGACGCGTAAACACGTCTTATTTAATTTAGTGTACGTTTGACTGTTCTGCAAAGATGACCACCATGCGACGATCTAGAAATCGAATTATTAGTGATAGTAGTAGTGAAAGTGAAAGTGCTGTGGAAAGTGATATGACTGACGAGGATGTTCCTTTGTGCGAAAGATGGAAAAATATTTTACGCCAAAGAAAATGGAATATTCCTACTGCCACGCAAAATTTTACGCCACAAGTTTGGAGGTACAGCGATTTACATCACGGTGTGTTACCCCAATCTGGTATATCAGAAGATAGTTCTTTTCTTCAAATCTTCAAATTTTTTTTTTGTGAAGAACTCATAGAGTTAATTGTGAAGGAGACTAATAAATACAGCCGAAAGCAAGGTTTCTCCAGATCTCAGTTTCATGTATCTAGTAATGATTTGCACTGTTTTTTTGCAATTATTATTCATATGAGTATTGTTCGCTTGCCGAAGATGTCCATGTATTGGAATACAAAGGCAATGTATAATTTTGTGTTTATTAGACAAATCATGTCAAAAAAAAAGTTTTTCAATATTTTGCGATTCCTTCATTTCACTAGTGTTGATGCAAATAATAATGAAATTAGAAAGACCGAAAAAATCCAATCCGTCATGGATATTCTTATTTGTCGTTTTCAAATGGCATATCGACCAAGACAGAACATTGTAGTCGACGAAAGTCTGTTATTATGGAAAGGCAGACTTTCTTTCAAGCAATACATTAGCAGCAAACGTGCAAGATTCGGCGTGAAATCATTTATTTTAGCCGAATCAGAGACAGGATATATTTATAATTTGAAATTATATGATGGACGCATATCAAATGAAGGACAGTCCAGATTAGGAAAGTCGGGTTCAATTGTAATGAATTTGTCAAGAAATTTATTAAATGAAGGACGAACCATATACTTAGACAACTGGTATACTTCCCCCGCATTATATGAGGAGTTACATAAATATAAAACACATGCGTGTGGTACCGTTCGAATGAATAGAAGAGGTTTGCCATGCGACGAAAAAATAAAAAAAATAAAAAGTTTGAATAAAGGTGAGCTGACAGTGCGCTATAACAAATTCATGACATTTAGTGCGTGGAAAGATAAAAGAGTGGTAGCGCTTCTCAGCACCGTACATACCCCAGAGTTGGTAGCCACAGATAAAGTTGATAAAAAAACGGGGCAACCCATTAAAAAACCAAACGTAGTGTTAGCTTATAATATGCACATGGGTGCTGTTGATCACACAGATCAAATTTTACATGGCATTGGATCATTTAGGAAAACAATCAAATGGTACAAAAAGTATTTCTTTTATTTATTAGATATTGCTATATGCAATGCACATGCAATTTGGAACTGCCTCCATGTAAACCGAAAAAGTTTGTGCGAAGTGAAAGAAGATTTAATATTGCAGTTACTAAATAACTACAACGATCCAACAGAGAATTTTCATCGGAAAGGAAGGAGGAATCATCTTCATCCATTGCGACTGCAATCTAGATGTTTCTTAAAAAAATTACAGCCAACAAATAAGAAATCTATGCCGATGAGACGGTGTGTATGGTGCAAGCAACAATCGATTCGCAAAGAAACCAGATATCATTGTATCAATTGTGATGTTGCATTATGTGCAGTTCCTTGTTTTGAATTATATCATACAGAGCAATAATAAATTTGAAATATTTTGAAATCAATGTTTATTACTTCTATATACCGTTTCCAAAATTAACACTTTTCCAAATTAAACTCTTTATCTAATACTAGCGTGTTTACGCGTCTGTGGGACTGCGTGAACGATATCGCGGTGCGTGTTTACGCGTCTGTGGGGCTGCGTGAACGATATCGCGGCGCGTGTATACACGTCCGTGAGAACGAAGCGGTTAAGAGCAAAACTTGGGAGAATTCTCCCCCCCCCCCACCCCCCCAGTGAAAATATGGCTCTTTACTGGTTCACCCTGATGACAGAAGGGACTAACGAATCCCCAGGGGCCAGTTCCAAGCGATCTGAACTATCTTGCTTATGGCTACTGATAGATCCTCAGGAAATTAAAATGTCGTTCCCGGAAATTAACACCTGCCCGGGTCCTGATGGCATTACAGCTCGCCAATTAAAAGCAGTCCTACTGGAAATTCTAACAAGGATTTTCAACTTGTTCATGTTATGTGGGAAACTGCCCGAGCATCTCCTAAAAGCCAAAACGACATTAATTCCGAAAAAGGATGATGTTCGACTACCTGAGGACTATCGACCCATCACAGTCCAGTCAATTATAACAAGGACGTACCACAAGGTACTGGCTAAACGCCTGGCTGGCTCAATCGACTTGGACCCTAGACAAAAGGCTTTCCTACCCACAGATGGCTGTGCCGAAAACACATTCGATTTAGATCTAATTCTGCGCTACCATCGGCAGAACTTTGAGCCCATGTACATGATGTCCATGGATATTGCGAAAGCTTTCGATTCTGTCTCACACGCCACCATACGAGACACATTGGTGGTTACGGGAGTTCCTGAACCAATGATGGAATACATCATGTACACCTACCAGAAGGGCGTTACTAGCCTTAAGTGTGGAAACTGGGAATCTGAGACCCTCAGTCCCACCATTATCGCCCATAATATTCAACATGATCATCGATCGACTCCTGCGACTTCTGCCTCCAGAAATTGGACTGGACATTGAAGGTTTACATTATACGGTCTTCGCATTTGCGGATGACCTTATTTTTGTCGCCACAACACCTAATGGCCTCCAGCAAACAATCAATATTACTGCAGAGTATCTGGCACAGTGTGGTATAAAGATTAATGCGACAAAATCTTTCACTGTGTCCATTAAAAACGTTCCACACTTTAAGAAATCTGTGGTTGATGGCAAAACGAAGTTCTCTTACCTCAATCGTGAACTTCCAGCCTTGCGAAGAGAGAATGAATGGAAATATCTTGGTATCCCATTCTCCCCGGAAGGACGAACATCTGTCCAACCGGAAAAAATGTTGAAAGATGCCTTACAAAAACTAAAGAAGGCGCCTCTTAAGCTCCAGCAAAGACTCTTTGGGCTGCGTGTTATGATATTACCCAGCCTTTACCACCTATTAACGCTGGGGAACACGACACTCAGTCGGCTCAAGAAGATAGACACCAAAACGCGTGCTGCGGTCAGGAAATGGCTATGCCTGCCACATGACACGCCAAATGCTTATTTTCACTCAGATGCAAAGGACGGTGGCCTTTCGATACCATCGATGAGGTGGCTTATGCCCCTCCATAGAAGAGTGAGGTTGCTAAAGATCGAAAGAAATAGCCCTGGAACTAATCAATACCTCACTCAGGAAATTCAGAGGGCCACGCGACGAATCACTGAAAATGGCATAATTATTGAGTCGGCTGAGCAGCTTAAGGCTAGATGGGCTAGTCTGCTTTACGAATCCAACGACGGACAAGCTCTCAATGAGTCCAGGAAGGTACCCAGCCAACATCGATGGGTTACCGAGGGAATCCGCTTTCTGAGCGGAAGAGACTTTATAAACATGGTCAAATTACGCATCAATGCTATGACGACAAAGAGCAGAACATCGAGGGGTCGAGGAGCAAACCGCTCATGCAGAGCTGGCTGCCAAGCGGTTAAAACCCTCAACCATGTACTCCAACAATGTCATAGGACACATCGGGCACAGATTGAACGGCATAACGCTATGGTGACCTACATTAAGTGTAGTCTCACTAAAAAGTTTGACATTGTTGAGGAAGAGCCCCGATTTCCAACTATAGAAGGCATAAGAAAGCCCGACTTAATCGCCATAAAAGGCCCTGAAGCCCTATTGATAGATGCCCAAGTAGTCGGGGAGAATATTAAACTTTGTTCGGCGCATAAAACAAAAGCGGAAAAATATAAACAGCTCGAAACCGCCATCAAAAGTAGATACGACGTACAGAGCGTATCATTTTCGTCAGTCACACTATCATACCGTGGTGTATGGTGCGTATCATCATACCAAGAGTTGAAAGAGAAAGGCATCTTAACGCGAAGCGATCTCAAGATAATATCCACCCGTGTTCTATTGGGAGGACTGAGTGGATTTCGGCGGTTTAACCGCTCAACAACATCGTCTGCCGGATCCAACACCTGCCGCCTTGGGATAGGCTGAAGATGAAACTGAAGGCCTATCAAAATAATGCTTTCATTATCATTGTTAGGATGTCGCCTTCTCTCACAGGGTCCCACCATCAGTAACTTCTGTAATGGGTTGTGAAGCTAAGAGCTATCTCTGCGATTAGGTCTGTACGGGCTGCCTCCCCGTACGGACGACATCGAAATCATCCTAATCACAAAAATTCAAAGCCTCGGATGGATACTACACCCACGTTCAGTGAGCATCAAATCGGCTCGCCCCCCGGCGCGGCCGGTCCAGTTTCCGAGACCCCATCACAGTCCCTGACCACTGTATGGAGTGGTTAAATCTGTGAGTTTCCGGAGAGCGATCTAAATTTTCTGACCAAGACCGACCGCGATGTCCACCACCAGAAGACCTATAGGGATTGGTACGATGCGCGGCAGAATCTAGACAAAACCAAGGCACGTTGGAGTCCCAATGAGTTAACGCTGCTTGCACGACACGAGGCAAGACTTACGCTGCAGGGCAAGAAGTTCCGAAACCAGGAGCTCCTGAAGATGTTTCCGAACAAGACCCTGGGGGTCAGTGAAGGGACAGATGAGGAAGCCGAAGCACAAAGCGGCCGTCGAATGACTAAAGAGTTCAGAAACTGAGCTTTCTTGTAACTTAAGCTTAGAAATGGCAAAGGCTGCAAAGCTTATAGAACGCCTACCCGACTCTGCCCCACTTGAACGATCACCTTCAGTAGGAAAAGACAGCAACCGAGCGTACGACATTTCCGAATGTCAGCTGCGTGCCAAGGTTGTTGACCTCCTATTAAGCCTACAACCCTATAATGATCGCTTCAATAGCGACCGCTTAGACGGCATTTGCTGTTCGGCCGCTACTTGGAATAGGATTCGTCTCTTTGAGGAGCTCCTCTCTCTGTATATCCTCGAGACATTTCCGAGGAAACCACTCACTTGGAAGGGTTCTAAGGCGGATCGGACTCCGAATCCGCCACAGTCTGCCCGTGGAGTTCGGAGAGTTGAATACGTTCGGACGCAGAAGGCGTGGAAGAAAAATCGAACGCAATGCATTCGAGCCTTGACAAAGGATAAACGCACATTCAAAGCCCCACGAGAGGAGGTCATGACTCCCTACTGGGAAAAAGTTATGACCTCAGTCGACCAATCATCACCTGATGTCGTGTCTAAGGACGAAGCCGTACGTTTGATACCCAGTTCTCCCGGAGAGGATTAATGCTGTTATGCTTTGTTTTGCTACAGCGCAGGGTTCTAACGGCTTCACGGCCTGAAACTTTAGGTAAGTCCCGTTGGGTATCTGGATTAGGATCTTGAACATCCTGTTCCTATGCGGTCGGGCTCCAGATCAGTGGCTGCAATCTAGGACAACAATACCCAAGAAGGACGGAGCGTCTGAACCCTCAGAGTTCCGACCCATAACCGTCTTTTCGATCTGTATTCGAACGCTACATAAGATTCTGGCGAACAAGATGGACCACTTCATCAAGATTGATTCAATACAAAAGGTCTTCAGACCGGTAGACGGGTGCTCTGAAAACATCTTCCTTCTAGACTTCGCCTTAAAGTATAGTAGGCAGGACATAAGCCTCTTTAACTGGCTTCCTTGGACATTGCTAGCCCCGCATGTCTGTTGTGGATACCTTGCGATCGTCTCAGGTTCCGCACTTGATGATCGAATACATCGCGGGAATTTATGAGAGTCTAAGCCGCGACTGCTGGAAATCGCACGCCATACATCCGACATGAGGTGTAAAACAAGGCGATCCGCTATCACCTTCGATCTTCAATCTGATCATCGACCAGCTATTGTCCAAACTTAATTCGGACATCGGCCTAAGACTTGGGGGTTGTGTTGAACGCATGTTTCACGGAAGACCTAGTGCTCCTGGCCGAGACTCCAGTTGGTCTCCAATCGATGCTAGTTACCACAGTCAAGTATTTTCGTTTTTATGGTTTGTGAATTACCGCATTGAAAAGCTTTACCGTGGCGCTAAGAGCTGTCGTTAAGGAAAAGAAGACCGTGGTGGATGCCAAACAAACATTCCTATGTATGGACAGCCAATTACCGACGCTGAGATGGACGGATGAGTGGAGGTACCTGGGAGTCCCATTTACACCAGAAGGTCGCCTCAAAAGCTGTCCTACAAACAAAGCTGAGGAAAGACCTTGAGATCCTAACCGCTGTACCTTTAAAACCGCAACAGCGGCCATTCATTTTACGAACATTAGTGCTTCCTAGCTACCATCACCTCTTAGTTCTGGGGTTGACAAGCATTGGCTTGCTCAACAAAATGGATACTATTTGTCGATCGTATATCTGGAAATGGTTGGCACTTCCCCACGATGTTCCGAATGCATATTTCCATACTGATGCGAAGGACGGTGGCCTGTCTCTCCCATCTTTTAGATGGGTAGCCCCACTCCACTGCCTCAATCGCCAAAAGAATCTTAAGAACATCGAAGATAACGAGTTTCCGGAAACGATGAGGCTGTGTATCGAGAGGGAGGTCCGGCGAGCGCAACTGTGCCTGCGGAACAAGGAGACGAATATCCGCTCCAAGAAGGGGTGCAGAAGTATGCTTCGCGCGTATCCTGTACTCTTCCAACAACCGGTCACCCCTTAAAGGTTCGGGTCTGGTTCCCGGTCAACACCAGTGGATCCCTGACGGCACCCTATTTTTGTCCGTACGTGACCTTATTTACGTAAATTCACTTCGAATTCGAATAATAAGAGGTCAGGTCAGAAATCGTCAATGAAGAGTTGGGTGCGGGCATGCTGAAACCCTTCAGCATGTACTAGAGCAATGCGAATGGACGGCATACGCACGAACCAAACGGTACAACGCTTGCCTGGAATACCTACTCCGTCTCCAGGATAAAAATCGCGAGATCTTTCGCGAGCACCACCTTCCAACGCCTCAGGGGCTTAGGAAATCCGATGTGATCATTAAGAAGGTTAACGACGCCATAGTGGTCGATGCCTTCGTCGCTGGAGAACGAGTGACACTTGATCGAGCATATCAAGAGAAGATCTCAAAGTATGAATCCTTACGTGAACTTATTAAGACCAGGTACTCCGTTGAGAAGGTCATATTTACATCTTTGACCCTATCCTCTCGTGGAGTATGGAGCAGAGAATCTTTCGAGCATCTGCGGACCCTGAGCCTTCTTAGGACAAGTGATGTAAAAATCTTGTAGACTCGGGTGTTGATAAGTGGGTTAATACACAAAAGAAATACGGAGTGGAGGAAAAATGTACCCCAATCCAAGTGCTCAGATCCCGGGTGTAATAAAGGAATTGGATATGGTTCGAGGCCCGACGCAGCTTGGACAAACCTTTCCCTCCCTCTCTTATTTCACCCAATCTTCGAGGACGAGGAGGCAGTAGGCCTGCGAAAAGGAATCAGGTACGTCATTCCTTCCTCGAGCCTCGAAACGAAAACCTAGTCACGCGATAGTTGAAGCATATTTTAATAAAGTATTATACGGTGAGTCAGTATTGATCACTTATTTCCTTAACGTCCCATTAACAGATGACAGATCCACATTCGGTGGTCATGAAACTGGTCCGCCCACTAGCATGACCGGCCCAGTTCCCGGGACCCAATTGGCGTCCATCTGCATGGAGCGGCTCCACCTACGATTCCTGAAATGGAGGCGGAATTTCCTGACCAAGACCAGCCGCGGTGTGCACCAGCAGAAAGCTAACGGTGATTGCTACAATGGGCGATAAAGCCTCAAGACCGAAGGATCAACGAAAATAAATAAATCAATTTATGAAAAATGCCACGATAAACAAAATTCGTGTTCCATATTATTCAATAAATAGTGTTCTATCATGATAACAATAAAAATGAATATATAGATAATATTTGCAAATCATAAAATTATATTTTACATTATCCTTTCGTCTTAACCAGCCAGTTGGGTTTGACGTCTATATCCGTCATGCAGAATGGTAGTATTTTTGGACTATATCCGTCATGCGTAGAATTTAATTACCATTTGTTATTTAAATTGTAATTTAACCCTTTCGCTACGAACAGCGCCTTTAGGCGCTCAACCAGAGTTGCTTCCTCCGAACGAACAGCGCCTTTAAGCGCTCCGCGAGAAGCGTTCTCTCCGAGCGATCGGCGCCTTTAACACGTTGAACGCCCAGCGTAAATCGGTGGAGTTTCCCCCAGGACCCAAACCAGAGACTCGGACTGTAAACAGCGCAATGTTATATTTACTTTATAATTTATTGTCACTTTATATCGTATATACTTATCATAATTGTGTTATAAATAAAATTAGTATAAATTACCTCAAAAATCTTGTTTTAATTAGAAAAGTGTCAACCGTTTACAAGAAACATAGCCGTCACCCAGATATGGGTGACGTGGCGTTCAACGTGTTAAGCGCTCCGCTGGATGCGTTCTCTCGGAGCGATGAGCGCCTTAAGGCGCGCGTCATTCGTTTTCAGCAATTGTTTAATAATGCTCATTAAGTCGTTTGTTTTCATCGTACTAGAAGCATACATTTCTTGTGTCGTGATTTTTTTACGCAGTCGAATAAAATTATCCATAAATTGTACCCCGATCATGGAGAACTGGACGAATATGACCTGCAATGATGTAGAAGTGTTATCGGATTCGGACCTTTCTGAAATGTATGGAGAGATTGGGTATAAAGGCAAAGTTCAAAATACATCCTACAAGAGACGCTTATTGTCAGAATCTATGTTCGAAAACTTTGACGAATTACCACACATCGATCCACGGCAACTTCTTTGGAGCACACAAAATTTGGTACCAAAAGTTTTTGATTTTGATGAAAATTTACCTGGGATTAAAGCAAATATTAATAATAAGTCGACAATATTAGAAATATTTCAACTTTTCTTTTCCGAAGATATGCTCGAACATATTGTGAGAGAAAGCAATAATTATTATACGGCTCAAAACATAGACAGTAGACATTCACGATTAATATCTTGGAAAAATACAACAGTGACCGAAATGTATCGATTTTTTGCTGTGTCGATGTTAATGTCGAGAACAAAGAAATTGTCAATAGACGAATATTGGTCAACCGACGAATTAATACGAACGGAATGTTTTCCAAAAATAATGACTAGAGACAGATATGTATCACTATTACAAATGCTACATTTTCACAATAATGAAACAACAAATCAAGATGCATTAATAAAGATACGGAGCATTATCGATAGACTGCGAAATTCTTTTTCAAGAGCATTTTACCCAAACAAGCATTTATGCATTGACGAAAGCTTACTGCTTTTCAAAGGACGATGTTTCTTCAAACAATATATACCTTCAAAACGAAGTAGATTTGGAATCAAGTCGTATGTTATCTGTGACTGTCATACCGGATATATTCAAGATTTTATCGTCTATTGTGGAAAATGCACGGAAATAAATAATAATTATTCAACAGAAATAGGCAAATCAGGCAATGTTGTCATGACACTGATGGAACCATATTTAAATAAAGGTCATGTTTTGGTAACCGACAACTGGTACACAAGCCCGGCATTATTTTCCCTCCTACATCATAAGAAGACAAATGCATTTGGAACAGTAAAGAAAACCAGACGTGGAATGCCTAATATACCCAATAAGTTATGCAAAGGTGAAATTGCGTTTCAGTCGACGGATACGCTATTAGCACTAAAATGGATGGACAAAAGAGAAGTGTTAATGTTGTCCAGCTATCATTCTGCTGAGTACACAGAAACAAAAAAAAATGAAGCTAACACAAGAGAACCAATATTAAAACCAACTATTGTAGTAGACTATAATCGCACTATGGGAGCAGTTGATAAAACCGATATGGTTTTGAATGCCATAAATACTGTCCGAAAAACTCTTAAGTGGTATAAGAAATTTTTTTTCCACATGCTGGACCTTTCAATTTATAATACTTACATACTGTACAAAATTACGTCTAAGAAGAATATAACGTTTGCAAAATTTCATTTATGTCTCATTCGAGAAATTCTGCTGAAATATCAAAATATAAATATATGCAATAATAAATCTGGAGGCCAAACTGCATCCAAAGATAATGTTTTACGACTGGTTTCGAGACATTTCCCATCAAAATATATCAACCCAACGGGAATGCGGCAGAACGGTAGGCGGAAATGTGTAGTTTGCAGCAAACACAAAAAGCGAAGCGAAACACGATTCGAATGTAAAGAATGCAATGTTGGATTATGTATTGCACCTTGTTTTGAATTGTATCATACAAAAAAGGATTATTAAAGATTATTTAAGATTATTAAAAGTTATTAAAAATTACTAAAATTGTTGTTATTACTAATATTATTGTTTGGCTGGCGTGCCGGCCAGCAGCCTCAACGAAAAGACCAGCGAAATCAGTCCCGCACACCGTGTTAGGATCGACTCGCGTATTGCGGCGTTCGCGCAGTCGATCTTCCACTGTCCGCTCGCTCCCAGAGAGCAATTCATTTTTTAGCACTCCGCAGCGAAAGGGTTAAACAAGAAATAAAATATATTTGTAAATTTAAATTTGTTTAAAACCCTTAGATGTCAATCTCAATCAAAATCTAATATCTTTTGCTTCAGTGGGAAACATTTCCCGGATTATATACCGACGAATTCTGTAACATATAATCCATCATGAAGTTGTGCACTTTACTATAAAAAGAAAAGATTAGGAAGGAATCACGATATTGGTGTGCGACGTGCAAAGTGCCACTGTGTGTCGCTCCTCGTTTTCGTGAATACCATTCGAGAGAAGCAGTCTGAATTTTTAACTTTTATAAACATCTAATTTGTTTTGAATTTACCCTTTACTATGTGTATAATACATCTTTATATTTGTTAAAATGGATGTACGCAAGTGCCACTCCTGGGCAGCACTCACTTATCTGCGTTTTGTAGTCGAGTTTACAATCTGTGTTTGTGTGAAGTTTTAACCGTTTGTATCGTTATATATTTGTCATTGTTCTCAGTACAACCGCAACGGTTAGATGTGTTATACAGTAAATAAATAAATATATATATGTAAAGAGAATATACTCTCTTCAAAATTTAGCGCGCTTGATATGCTCTGCGCGCGCTTTTATGTCACCTGATAGCGGCCTCGTCGAGTAATCGAGGATGTGGCAGAATGATAAGTCAGAAACAGATAGATAGAACAAAAGAAAGAACACGTGTTAATAAAAGTTATTAAGAATAAGTTATTATAATTCAGTTATAAGTTAGAGTTGTAAAAGAGAGACAAATAATTGACTTTAATTGTCGTTTCTCTTATTTTGCAGGTAATTGGTGAATTTTGTATGTGTATATATTGTAAATAATAACATCAGTTGAAATATAACCTCTTATTTTACAGAGAAACAAATTTCGTTACTTATTCTGACAACTCCATAATATAAAATAATATTATATATATATAGAAAGTGCCACTGCTACAAGTATTCACTGACGAGATCCGTATTTCCTTTTCATCAGTATTAACACGTTAGCTGCCACGCGTATTTATGAGGAAATGCCGGTCAGGCCACGCGCGCTGTTTATAAGTGTGTATTGCGGTACGGTGGTATACATAGACTACCAAAAAGCCTTCGACACAATCCCACACACATGGCTACAAAAAATACTTGAAATATACAAAGTCAACACACAAATCCGAACTTTCTTAACTGAAACAATGAAAACTTGGAGAACAAAAATACACCTCACAACCATAAACAACAATATACAGACAGACAACATAGACATAAAGAAAGGTATCTTCCAAGGAGGCTCACTAAGCGCGCTATAGTTTTGTATGTGCATAAACCCGCTGTCAAATTTACTCAACGACACAAAGTACGGGTTCAATATTAGGAAACAAAAACAAACCAAGTATACGATAAACCACCTAATGTATATGGATCACATCAAACTCTATGCAGCAACCAAGACGCAACTAAATGGGCTCCTAAAGACAACAGAAATTTTTACTACCGATATAAACATGAAATTTGGAATAACGAAATGCAAAACACTACATATTGATAAAGGACAATGGACAGATGACCAAACACAAAAAACACTACAAAATGAAACACTCGACAATATTAACGAACACGAGACATACAAATACTTAGGCTTTCAACAAAATACAAGAATAAACCACACAGACATCAAACAACACCTACAACGATGCTACAAAAACAGACTTACAAAACTGTTATGCACAAAACTTAATTCAAAAAATCTATTCAAGGCAATAAACACGTACGCCATACCAATACTCACATACTCGTTTGGAATAATAGCATGGACAGACACAGATCTAAGGAACATAGAAATACTCACACGTACGCATCTCACAAAATACCAGAAACTACACCCAAGATCATCTAAACAAAGAATCGCAATAGAACGAAGAGAAGGAGGGCGAGGACTAATAGATATACACACATTACACACCAAACAGATACAAATATTAAGGTAATATTTCCGCAACAAAAAAACAAAATTACACGAAGCAATAGTAGTAACAGATGACAAATACACCCCGCTAAACCTAGCCGCCATAAATCATGAAGCAGACACATACAACCAAGCAACACACAATCAAAATAAAATACAAGAATGGCACCAAAAGCAGCTACACGGGAAACACCCATACATAGTAAATAACACATACATCAACAAAATAGACACATACACATGGTTACAAAAAGGCCAACTATTCCCCGAAATAGAGGGATTTATAATAGCCATACAAGACCAGGTCATACCAACGAAAAACTACCTAAAGCACATTATCAAAGACACAAACATACAAGATGACAAATGCAGAAAATGCAAACTACACCCAGAAACAATAGACCATATAATAGGAGGATGCAAAATGTCAGCAAGCAGAGAATACACAGACAGACACAACGCAGCAGCAAAAATAATACACAAAGAAATAATAAACGCCTACAACAAAGAAAAAAATCACACACCATACTACAAGTACACACCAACAACAATAATTGAAAATGAAGAATACAAATTATACTGGGACACAACTATACACACAGACAAAACAATCAAATACAACAGACCGGACATCACAATGACAAACAAGAAAGAGAAAAAGACATACATAATCGACATGGCAATACCAAACGACACAAACATAGAAAAGAAATACAATGAAAAAATAGAAAAATATATATCGCTCTCACAAGAAATAAAAAGACTATGGAAACAACAGGAAGTACAAACAATACCACTAATAATATCAGCAACAGGAATAACACCAGAAAACTTCAAAAAACACCTAACACAATTAAAAATAACCACACATACCTATAGCGAAATACAAAAAGCGATAATACTACATACATGCAGCATAGTCAGAACCCACTTAAACCACAACAGTTGAAAACCAAGCTGGACTTGGCAAAGTCCCGTCCAGTGCGGAAAAT
Organism: Tetrapedia diversipes; assembly: GCA_033822845.1. Taxonomy (NCBI): domain Eukaryota; kingdom Metazoa; phylum Arthropoda; class Insecta; order Hymenoptera; family Apidae; genus Tetrapedia; species Tetrapedia diversipes. The sequence continues at coordinate 22,329 of JAOPTO010000840.1, forward strand.
CCCCCTTGAAAAAGGGGAGAAAAAGAAATGAATAATAATAACAATAATAAACCCCTGTGGGTTTAGGAATAGAGTAGGCCCAACGCGTTCCTCTACGTGTCGTAAAAGGCGACTAAACGAGGAATCACCTGTCGGGTTACCCACCCACAGATGTGTGAATTCGGGTTCCTAGAAATAATGGAAATGCCTCGGACGAGCGACGTAATGATCGAGGACGTCGCGGGAATGATCAGCTCGATCAAAATAATAATCGATCGGCAACACTAAATGGACCAGCAGACAGTGCTTTGTCACAAAATCATATGACAACCACCAAAGCTGGAAAACCCAGGCAACGCATGTATTGGTCTGATAAAATGAACGAATATATCATGCGTTCCTACTACAAGATAACAAAATTGGATACACAAAACACAGGATACTGAACACCACTCCTCCAAATGTTCAAACTAAAATACCCAACACTCACAAACATTACAGAACAACGATTAGCCGACCAAAAAAGAACAATAATAAAAAATAACAGAATTACCAAAGAAAGATTAAACGATATCAAAGCAGAGATTGCAATAGAACTAAGAAACGAATAGCAAACAGCAATTAATGTAGAAGACGATGGACGGGAAAACATAATTCATATACATGAAACACCAATACAAGAGTGTATAACACATACATCAACAGATAAACACAAAGAAGTACAACAAAATATGAAACAACTAGAAGATAATATTAACAACACAGCCACAATTAACAAAATGTATAAACCAGATCATACAAAATCCAAACACGTGCCCTGAGTTCCTAAGAAAAGGAAAATCATACATAAAACCGAAGAACGAACAAACACAGAACCCCGCAAATTATCGTCCAATAACATGCCTATCAACACTATACAAAATCATAACATCTATAATAGCAAATAAGGTTAGTGGGAGTAAAGTGCCGCTCTTTGGTGGATTCAGCATACCTAGTGAGGTCGACGAGCGTGGAAAAGTGGTGGTGGTTAACCAAAAGGGAAAATTGGAAATGGATGGCAGAATCAGTGCCCTGGACGCGTACCATGCTATTTTGACTTACGCAAGTGAGACTAATACCCTCCACGAGTGTCGAGATGGTTATGCTCTGGCAGCCGCGCTATATGTATGCGATGGCATGCCTAACTTTAGCCTTCCCCGGGCTCAGGGGCACATGGATATGTTCTGCCCCAGCATGCGAGTTATCGCCAGTGAATGGCTGGTACCTCCAGGAGAGATCAACCAGTATGTTCTATTGGGTGCCTTGACCGTGACCACAACACTGCAAATGGCAAGAATGCTGCTTCTACGGTCGCTGTGCTAGCAGAGGATATCACCAAACGCCATCCATTGTATGGGTGATTTGCTCGACATAGCTTTGGGCCTGGGTTCAACTTAATGTCGATAGTGGATCCTTTACAGATCAATAGGGAGTGACACTTGGGTGTACTGAAAAACGTGTGGTATTTAGGTGTGGCATGGTCTAAAGTTAAAGATGGGCCGATACTATCAGGCAGCTTCGATCACTTCATGCGGTCCGGACAGTGGCATGCTCCTGGCAAGTTGGCTTATCTGGCAGAAGAGACAGTATACAATCTCATACTCCCACTAGCATATGGCAAGCCAAGTCGTTACTGGCTGTAGAAGCGATAGCGCCAGGAACACCCGATACTGATGGCGCACGGTTTGGGGGCGGAGGCAGTACCGCCACTAGTGCTGACGATGTGGCGGCGGAAACCGCCTCCGAACAGACACCGAAGACCGGCTCTGGTAATGTGGAGTCTGTAAAACTGCGGAGGCCCCATGAGAAATCGCCCGCAATGATGAGCCACGGGGAACAGAGACTTAGTGAAACTTCTTGGGAGGTAGTAGAGCAGGAGAGTATTGTATGCCTAAAGCCGATGGGCGACTACCCTATGATCCAACCTAGTGGATCAGAACTCTTACCACCTATTGGCCCACAGGCGACGGAGGGGCCGACTGGCACTTCTGTGGATGCTGCCAAGAAAAGTAGCTTAGACACAGTGGTGGATGATGACAGGAGGAAGCTCGCCATTAAGCAGGTAGACGTCGTACTCCCTCCTATCGAAGATGAGCAGATAGTTGCAGCCCTTAACAGGCCAGGTACGGGCATCCTGGACTTACCTGATGTCCATGTTCTAGTACTGGGTGATAACGCCCTCCCTGTGGGTGAGCTAGGCAAGCGGAGGTCACCACATCGAGTGTATGTGACCAAGCAAAGTGGAACAGGCAAAAGAGAAAAATAATACTTCCAAGAGATGTAATCTTTGAAGCCTTAATACTGAACAGGGAAAAAATGACGAAAAAGAAACATTAAGAGCTATAATCAAAACTGAAAATGGTACTGTATTCAACTATACTTCAGAAAACAAAATATTAGATACACGAAATAGAAGATATTCAGCTGTTAGAAGAAACATCAACACGAGAAACAGAAGAAACAGAAGAAAATACACGAGACAAATGAAAAAAAAAACTTGTTTCTTATGAATTCTTATCATTTATTTTTACCAAATATTGTTTATTACATTGTGTTACTTCTGTTTACAAAGCAGTTTTGTTCTTTGCTTACAAAAACAAACAAAAAATTAATGAATGTTATAAAAACGACCTCTCACCTGTATTCATTTTTTCCAGTATAATACGAATCCTAAAGACTTTTTTTCTATATTGGAAATTCTCCAGATATTAAACAGAAACAAAAGAAAGGCTATCGTTATACTTTTGTTTAAATATAAACATTTCGTTAGTTGCTAAGCAAAATGAGAAGGAAGAGCAATTTTGTTTTAAAAATTGATAGAATGAAAAATCAATAATTATAATCCTATATACGTAGATGAAACAAATATGTGACATGAAAGTTACACGAGCCCATTGAGGGTTAAGTTACAAAAATTGATTATTCATCATCATAAAAATGGAAGAAGTTTAAGTGAAATAAGTGAAATTGTAAATAGAAGCCGGTCCACTATACAATATATTATAAAACCGAAAAGAGAATTGAAAATAAAGTACAAAACCTCAACCGAAAATTGCTAACCAATTGTGAAGAAAGACAAATTTTAAAAGAAGTAAACATAAATTAAAAAACTGAGTCGCTTATTTTGAGAATGGCATAAGTCCATTTTCCAAAAAAATTAAGCTACCTTAATAGTTACATTTTTACATGATCTTTTCATTCTGAAACAAATTATTACTAATATATTTTAAATTATTAAGATTTTGTAATATGGAAATTTGCTGATTAATAAAGTGATGAAAACGTTTATTTTGAAAGTGGCGTAAGTCCCTTTATGAGAGTTTCAAATGCATATAGAAAATATTGTGCTATAAAATTTTATGAGATCACAGCTTTATGTTTAATTATTAAATTAGCAGTTGAATTATCAATGTACAATAAATTTGTTACAAACAATTTAATTTCAAATTTATCTTTTGATACGCTAACGGATTCATACAGGTCTTCGGATATGCCCTTGTAATTTTCAGTAATTTGTTAATAATTTGCTTATAACAAATTAAATTGCGAAAGAATTGTATTAGAATATTAAATATATTAAAATATCCGAAGAAAAAACTTGTGAAACTTCGAGTATAAACTTTAATAATATCAAGATACAAGGATTCAATGGATTTATTACATTACATAACTCCTAAACTCCATAGTTATTTTAAATCCCTCCCGCATACACAAACTAAAGAAAACTGAATAATTAACACGTTCCGTGCCACGCCGTTTTTTGAAGATTTTCCGTTCAGTCTATGTGGGGCGTATATGACCCACGTGGCACGGAACATGTTAATAAAATAAAATTAATAAAACATTATTAATTTTAATATAAAAATTATTTAACAAAGAATAAAAGTTGAATATTTTTTTGATTTTATAACATAAAAGTGTATATATTCATCTTTATTTCAAGGAGAAGTTACTTTTTCTGTGGACTTGTGCTTTGTTAATACATATTTGTCAGGCAGCTTTTTGCACCGCCATTCACAAAATGCCGCATTTTTTGACACTATCTGTAGAAATAATGTTAAAAATCATATATTTTTCAGTGAAATTTTGGAAAATGATATAAGACAAATTTGTCTTTATATATAAATTTTTAATTTATTTTTAGGTTTCTAAAATTAAAAAAAGTTAAATCCACAAAAAAGTTGAAATAAATTACTGAAAACACAAAGTTCTCTTTTTTTTTTGCTGTGGACTATGCAAACTTTGCAATACTACAAAGGTCAGTTCTTTATTGGAATTATCTCTGTTTGATAAAAATTAGAATTTAATTTATTCAGAATTAAAAGAACAAGAATCAATTATTTTCTGTAATATACAAATGACGAATTTTCGTCATGCGGAAGAATATGTGTTAAGAATTAAAAACGTCATTTCGTTGATTTCGAAAGTGGCGTAAGTCCATTCTTAGGCATCAAAAATATATTATTTCCTACATAATGTTAATTATGCTAATTGTGATAATAAATTTGACACCCTTAGAAACCCAAAAACATTATTCTACTCTGTTATCTGTTACCCATATTTTAAAATTTAATCAAACACAAGCCATTCAGTATCTTGATTCGAACATGAATGGACTTACGCCACTTTCAAAATAAACTGCTCAATTAGTGCCCCTGAAATTACTTCTAAAGTAGAAATTGAAATGGGGAAAAAGTTAGAAATGAAACTGTGCGAGACGTCTCTAGGAGATATGGGTACAACGGAAGGGTTGCTAAGAAAAAGCCCTACATATATAAGCGAAGTGAAGCGTCAAAAACGGTTACAATTTGCAAATAAGTACGCCAAGTGGACATGACAACTGGAAACGAGTGATTTTTATTGATGAAAGTAAGTTTAACCCATTCCTTTCCGCTGTTCTATTTTTAGGGCACTGTATTTGATTTTTTTTTCTATTATTTCTAATGAAATTTGTATTTATACACAGTTTTTCTATTAAAATATATTTTTTTGGAAGTGAAGCATATTTACGTTATTTTAATATATTTTTTTAAAGTTGATCAATTTTGTTGCGTTAAGAAGAGCATTGTTTTTTATTCCATATATTGTATACGAAAAAAAACTACTTACTGTAAACAACATAAAAACAATTTTAAGACCTTTACTAAATATATAATAAATAAAAATAGAAACAAAATATATTTTGGAAACAAGTGATGTAAATCCAATCCGTTTCAGAGATAAGAAATGGTACCGCCTCTAGTAAATGCATGGATTATTTACAATCAGGTAACTAAAGATGGAACCATCCCTCTGTTAGATTTTAGGCCAAGGGTTTGTTTTTCTTGGATGAAAAAATCGAAAGGCAGGGCCAGTAAACTTACTCCGAGGTCTTCGGAAGTTCTTTTACAACCTGTCAGGTTTGATAATTTGGGTCGCTATATCATGAAGATGGACAAACAAAAGCATCACCAAGGACAAGATTGTAAAAAAAACCTTCAACTTTTTGTGAAAAATGCGAAAAGACACTTTGCAGTGATTGTTTTGTACCTTATCATACGAAATAAGCTTATATACATCTATTTCAAAAAAGGTTATGATAATAGTTTTAAAATAAAGTTGATTTTTTTATAATTGTGACCTTATTTAATTTCTGACCATATATACAGTGGGTCAAAAAAGTATTCGTACACCTAGTTTTTTTGTAATAACTTTATTTAAAGAAATGATACACAAATAAAAATTATTTCGATTAATAGTCTATTATGTACAAAGATAATGTGCAAATGAAGAATCTTTAATAACGCATAACAAAAGAGTAACACAACAAATACAAGAATTTGAGAGCAAAAAAAGTATTCGTACACTTATAGTTCAACTGCTAAATTTTGAAAAACCCGCACGTATCGTCGGAACACTGACCAAAATGTAAACAATTGTTTGTTTATGTAGTAGCCTCTGCGTGTACTGTGCAGTTAGTACTTCCTTGAACCCTGTACAGACATCATGACAACGAAGAAAAATGAAATACCTGTATCAGTGCGAGATCGTATTATTTTCCTTCGAAAACGTGTAGAGAGTTATAGGAAAATTGGGAAACAAGTAAATTTAAGTTTCACAACAGTACAGTGCATTATTAAGAAATATGAGGCAACGAAAACAACAGAAAATAATCCACGAACAGGTCGGCCAATGATACTCACGGTTAGAATGCGTTGAAGTATAATTAAAGAAGCTGTAAAAAATCCATTTGTAAGTGCCCGAACTTTATGCGATTATATCGCGTCAACATCAGGGAAGGTGGTGTGCTCTCAAACCATACGAAACGTTTTACACTCTGCTGAAATATATGGCAGAGCTGCAAGAAAAAAGCCATATATTAATAATACAAATAGAGAAAAACGTTTAGGTTTCGCTAAAACCTATGTAAATAAACCCATTGAATTTTGGAGACGTGTTATCTTCTCGGATGAATCTAAATTCAATATTTTTGGCTCTGATGGGATGAAATTCGTGTGGAGGAAACCCAATCAATACCGAGCTTCAGCAAAAGAATCTTAAACCAACTGTGAAGCACGGGGGAGCAAGCGTAATGATGTGGGGCTGTATGGCGTCTAGTGGTGTTGGAAATATTGCATTTATAGATGGAATAATGAATGCAAAGATGTATATCGAGGTGTTGCGTAATAATTTAGAAGAAAGTGCAGTTAAATTGGACCTGAATGGGAATTATTATTTTCAGCAGGATAACGACCCAAAACACACACCTATGAAAACAGGAGAATGGTTGTTATACAATGTTGCCAAACAACTAGTTACACCACCACAGTCCCCCGATATTAATCCAATAGAAAATTTGTGGCACTTGTTGGATATAGAAGTAAGGAAAAGAAAAATATCTAATAAATCGGATCTACGAGTAATTTTAGAAGAATGGCAAAAGATACCAAAGGACACAACTCTGAAATTGGTGGAATCCATGCCTAGAAGATTAAAAGCCATTATTAAAGCTAAAGGGATGCATACTAAATATTAGTTACTAAGTAGAACTGAGATAATCATAAATTGTACGAATACTTTCTACTGTACGAATACTTTTTTTGCTCTCAAATTCTTGTATTTCTTGTGTTACTTTTTTGTTATGCGTTATTAAAGATTCTTCATTTGCACATTATCTTTGTACATAATAGACTATTAATCGAAACAATTTTTGTTTGTGTATCATTTCTTTAAATAAAGTTATTGCAAAAAAGTTAGGTGTACGAATACTTTTTTGACCTACTGTA
>JAOPTO010000841.1:0-48023 GCA_033822845.1 Tetrapedia diversipes
TTAACCCTTTGCGGACAAGTGTCGGATATATCCGCCCAACTCTCGCGCTGCGGCTGGCGTTTGTCTGTCGTAAACGACATGTATAAGATACGCATGGATATACTAGCCTAAGAAGTCAAGTTGGTCTAAATTTGTTTGTTTATGATTTTGTTAGGTTTTATGAAAAATTTATTTAAATACAGCTTTAGTTTTTATAACACAAATGCGCAACGTAACTATTTTCTTTACTGCTCCGTTCGCAAAGGGTTAAATTGATGGGTCCCGTGAATCCAGTGTTAATCCAAATTCACGGAACGCGTCGAGGAACTCTTCCAAGCGGATGCACGCCGAGCGGAATTCCGACGAGCCCCGGTATAATTACCGCGAAAGTAACAACACGCGTTTCCGCGTCGTCGTTAGATCGTCCAAACAGGCAATATGTGGGTGTTTGTCACGGAGATACCGCGATTATAGGCAGCTGCCAAGGCTTTCTCCATTGTCCTGAATAATTATTCACGGCGACAGTCGCGTTGCGTTCCCGCTTAACCGTATGCAGAGTCTCATTTACTTAAGGCCGTCGACGAACACGATACGAGAGCCTACTCTCTGAGGGCAGGGAGAGAAAAAAAAAATAGAAACGGGTACGATTCGTTCGAACGGATACAGACCGCGACAGAGGTCTAAAAGTTCTATTCAAGCTTCAAGCTAATGGATGCCTCCATTCAGCGCCGCGATCCAATCCGTCGAACGAACCCTTTGAAACATCGAAATCAACTATCTATTCATCGCCTAAAAATCTGCCATCTGTACAATGCACTCTTTTAATCGAAAACAGAATTCTGTTTTCTTTCTTTTCTCTTCGGTTTTTGCGAGCGTGTTTCATTAATATCATTTGGAACAAAAGTATAATGGCGGATGCAAGTTCTTCATAAGATCTTTATTAACCCTTTACACTCGAACGCGATACATACTAGGTAGTAAAATGATACCAATTTCATGAATTTTTAAATACAAAGGGTGAAACAGTTACATTTATAAATTTCAGTATTATTTATCTAAATTCGGTAAATTTTAATTGCGTGTACAAATTTCTGAAAATGGGTTACGTTTAAGGACCGACAGCCGTCTTTCGAGTGCAAACGGTTAATAAGAAAAAATTTAGCAAACTTAATTCCACCGAAGCTTGGATTTTTAATCCCTATCTGTTGTATTTCAAGGAACACAATTATTTGAAGAGGAACGAACTAAAAATTACGCTTCTTTAGACAAGTTCTTGAAACGTGTAGCGATACAAAGAGAATATCTGCAAATTTGAGACTAATAAGAAACTTTGTAGAAATATAGATTGAATCCAAACTTTTGGATTTATCTTTAGTCTCATGTAAATTCTACATTTCTATTTTGTAGCAAATTCCTATTCATTTTTATTCAATATTCCCCTGTACACGTTTCATTAATTGCACTCTAAAGCATACACGCTGAGATTCGTCAAACTCGTCGAATATTGAATTAGATCGGTCGACTAATAAGAAACGGCAAACAATTCTGGCGTCAAAGATAATTCGGCCAAAAATATACTCATAAAAAGAGAATATCTGCAAATTTGAGATTAATAAGAAACTTTGTAAAAATATAGATTGAATCCAAACTTTTGGATTTATCTTTAATCTCATGTAAAGTTCACATTTCTATTTTATAGCAAATTCCTATTCATTTTTATTCAATATTCCCCTGTACACGTTTCATTAATTGCACTCTAAAGCATACACGCTGAGATTCGTCAAACAGTTCTGGCGTCAAAGATAATTCGGCCAAAAATATACTCATAAGAAGAGAATATCTGCAAATTTGAGACTAATAAGAAACTTTGTAAAAATATAGATTGAATCCAAACTTTTGGATTTATTTTTAATCTCATGTAAATTCTACATTTCTAGTTTGTAGCAAATTCCTATTCATTTTTATTCAATATTCCCCTGTACACGTTTCATTAATTGCACTCTAAAGCATACACGCTGAGATTCGTCAAACAGTTCTGGCGTCAAAGATAATTCGGCCAAAAATATACTCATAAGAAGAGAATATCTGCAAATTTGAGACTAATAAGAAACTTTGTAAAAATATAGATTGAATCCAAACTTTTGGATTTATTTTTAATCTCATGTAAATTCTACATTTCTAGTTTGTAGCAAATTCCTATTCATTTTTATTCAATATTCCCCTGTACACGTTTCATTAATTGCACTCTAAAGCATACGCGCTGAGATTCGTCAAACAGTTCTGGCGTCAAAGATAATTCGGCCAAAAATATACTCATAAAAAGAGAATATCTGCAAATTTGAGACTAATAAGAAACTTTGTAAAAATATAGATTGAATCCAAACTTTTGGATTTATCTTTAATCTCAAGTAAATTCTACATTTCTATTCTGTAGCAAATTCCTATTCATTTTTATTCAATATTCCCCTGTACACGTTTCATTAATTGCACTCTAAAGCATACACTCTGTGATTCATCAAACTCGTCGAATATTGAATTAAATCAGTCGACTAATAAGAGACGGCAAACAATCCTGGCGTCAAAGATAATTCGGCCAAAAATGTACTCATAAAAAGTGCAGGTATACGATCGCGGACAATGGAATTGCAACGATTAACCGGATAAAAACACAGTAGGTCAGTCTTTTCATCTCTTTCATTCGTTACAAAACGGAACGTTTGTAGTGTGAACAATCCCTCGGGCGGACTAGTCCGATCGCGTCTCACGAGAGGTTTTGTACGTTTTGTTCTTTTCTTTTCCCGAAGAAGAAGTCCGACCTGGCCGTAGTATACTACAAAGGTTAAAGAAATATGCGGCCACGGGACTTCGAGCCACACAAACGTGCCTGTCAAAACTATTAACTTGAATGTGCCAACGTGGGAATGCCGTGACTCCCGATGGACCGCTACAATGACTTACCCAGAAACCGTAACTACTTAGCGTACAATGGTAACCACGAAAGAATTTATGCGAGTAGGTTAAGATGTTATCTTTCCACGTGAAACGAACGTAATTCCGTTTAATCGACAATGCACCGTGTTTCTAACGATTATCCTGGTTCTCGAGGAGAATCTATAATCGGTGGCATTGTTTCCATATAAGTGAATATATTGTATCGATAATTATATTGCAGCATAAATTTCTCGACGTTTATCTGCAAATTATAATTTATTTACGAAATACCTATCTTTTTGTGGGAATTCCTTTTTTATCTGCGTGATATTTTCTTTTATTATGCGGCATTCGAAAGAATATTGGGATACTTGTGTTGAATAAAAAATATTTAGTATTTGTCGTATTGATGCGATTGATTTTTTCAATCGTGATACAACCGCCTTTAAACGTTCATTATTCAGTCTGTTCAATAATTTGTAATTCTAATTCTTAGTCTTTTTGTGGCATTGTCATACTATAATATAATATAATAATATAACATAATATAATATAAAAATTATTTATAATTTTATGTACTCCAATGGCCTTGGCCCGTTCACTGTTAAATAAATAAATAAATATTGCAACCGGTATTTTTCAATATAAATATTTTATGTTACTCATAAAAAGATCAGTCATTCTGAAATAATCGATATTTCCGATAAAGTTTCAGAAATTTAACCGCAGACAAATTTTTAATACACCGAACCGTTTGCAGTTGAACAGATTTTAAGTATTAACTAGAAATTTCAAAAGATAGGGACAACTTTTCAAAAGGGCAAAGGATTCACGGTATCGGAGAACTCGTTCATCGATGGACGAAAGAAATGAGCGGCGTTTCTCGTGCTCCAGTTCCAAGGTTCAAGAAAGACTTTCTGGCGGAAGCAGAAGACGAAACGTTGAGGTTCGCTGGAACGACGAGCTCTGAATCGTAACTAACGATTCCGAGAATTACTTTCTCGACCGTGTTTACCGACACCGGGATTCAGACTGTAAAACGTATCTGACGTTTCCGCAACCACCGTTGCAATTATCGAGAGGTCGTTCCGTGAATTGTCATCTACATAACGAAAACTTTACATTAACCTTTCGCCGCCCTATATTTTACGTCGCTTAAGATACAGCAAAACGCAGTAGCTAGAACCGACGCGTGAAATTGCTCTTGTTACAAGTAATACTAAGTATTTTGTATCAGTATCGTTCCATAATAGTATATAATAAGTGGAAAGTAAGATAATTACACACTACAGTTCCATCTTCTACTTCCAACGTCGTTAAAGTATAATTTGCACATCAAACATATCGAACTCCGATAAGAGTTAAAGTTAAGTGTCACAAATGTGATTCACAAAAGTGAGTCGTTCGAACAAATGTTGAAATTCAATTTTATTTGAAATGACAATGCGTAATGATTCTGATCGAAAAAATCATTCTGGAAGTAGGAGTGATATTCCATCCTCCTAAACTATAAAATATTTATTTAAGCAGAAATCTAAAGTATTTTTGAATATCGTAGCTCAGTCCTCGGCGAACCACTTATTTTTCTGCTAAATTGTATAACCTCGAAGAAAAAAATAATTCACATCAAACAAACCCAGAGTCACGCGTAATTTCTTTGACTTCCTTTCTTTCCAAAATCGATTCGAAACAAAAAATCCAAATTCGTTTCTCCGCTCGTTCACTCCGAATCGTCTCTCACCGTTGTCATCGCCGCGTGTCCACGTCGTCGAGTCGGACCTCCCCGAAACGCGGCCTCGATCGGCTCCTTTCGCAGCGTTTCCGCGGATTATTTTGGATCCCAGTCACGAAGCAGCTCCGGAGGGCACGCTCCGGGCGAAACAAAGAGGGACAGGAGCCCGGCATAATCGGCCAGAAGAGGATCGAAAGCGGGGAACGCGATTGAAAAAGGACGAGCGAACGGGCAGCGCGGCAAAACGATCGAAAAGAAGCTACCCCTCGCGAATTTCTTCGGAGGCTCGCGGCGAACACGAGCGGACTCGAGGAAGAACGAGTCAGGAAGGTAGGCGCGAGCCATTCCTTCTTATTATTCCCTTCTTCCCACGGTGTTCACGAAAAGACGCGACCATCCGCGCGTGGCCACACGCTTCTGCCGGCTAGCTTGCGAGACAATAGGGATATGGGATCAAGCGCGTCGAAAGTAGATTCGGAACTGACAAGGGAAGACCCCATCTGTACCACACGGATTTCAACGATCTTTCATAAGATGATAGAGTACATATTGTTAAGTATGTCAGCCAAATATTAGCCGTAGTTACCTGATAGTTTTAAAGATGTAAACAATTATAGACATATATGTATTGATGTACACTAGATTCACAGACATTTCTTGTGTATCTATTTCCAATATACTAAGAAATAGGTGTACATTATGCAGAATTTGAAGTTACAGAGCTGATAGGAAAATAGTTTAGGATATATTCGTATCACCCCATCAATAAAAGTTAACAAAAATTAGTGGGAGTAATAATTGTTTTTGCAAATTTTGCCGCATTTTTCCCATCATGTATTCTTCCAAATACTCGTTTCTTTCTTTCTGATTCTAAACCTTTCTCAGTCGATTCTATCCCGTTCATCCAAAATTCCTTAGTCGCAACGTAGCCTCAAGTATTCATCGTTCGCGACTCAGAAACACTCTAGTCCAAATATTCTACGTTCACACGGCTATCGCTCAACTCAATCACTCTTCGCATTTTCCTAAACTCGTATCCATTCGATCGCGTTCCTACACTAGGTAAGATGTTTGAACTTACAAGGGAAGGACCGCAACTGTACCACACGGATTTCAACGATCTTTCATAAGATGATAGAGTACATATTGTTAAGTATGTCTGCCAAATATTAGCCGTAGTTACCTGGTAGTTTTAAAGATATAAACAATTAAAGACATATATGTATTGATGTACCATGATTATAAATTTATAATTGTAAAGTAACAGTGGCGAAGCGACAGGTTGTATGTATTGTGAATCGGAAATTCGACGATCGAATCCCCGTCATGTAAATATTTTTTATATTTATTTTTCTTTTTTCTTTCTCTCTTTAGTCACTATTACTTCACTGTGGTGACACTGTGCATGATGAATTGACTATCAGAATGATAGTTATCGTAGATGTAAAAAAATACAAATCGAAAGTTATTCCGAATCAGGATTACAGAACAAAAGCTTGTTTATTGCAGAATATTTTTTAATTTGTATGTTATCTATGTGTCTAGCTATACAGTTTCATCACAGTGAAATAGTAGTGGGACAGAAAAGAAAAAAAGACAACGAAAAAAAATAAAAAAGACTTTAGTGAACCGGTTAATACAGGTAAAACAGTTCGCGTCTTTTCCTTTACCCGGGGAAATCTTTACTTTAATCAATTTGCAATCCAGTCGCGAATGTGTTAACCCATTTGCATCATTCTGAAAAGTGGAAAACTGTCCCATATCGCTAAAAATGGTACTTAAATACCACGAAATAAAATTCTTGAATCAGAACAAATTCAGAACAAATAAATGTAATTCGAAAGAAATGTATTTTAATTCGAATAAATTTGAATACCTGAGTCACACACCAAACTTGATCCCATCGATAATTAACGATAAAGCACGATATTACGGTTTCGAGCAACTGCCAGAGTTCACTGGTGGGACGATGAACCTCCCCACGAGTTCACGCGTCATTTTTCGCAGGGAATTCAATCGGCCAAGATAAACACATATCCCGCCGGTATCGCTGTATCATTATTGTAACGTCGAGCGAAGGATACTCCATTCTTCCATGGAAAACCGAGCCAATTCTCCGTTGCGCTGGTTGCCGCTCGCTCGATTGTGCTCCCAGCTGCCTCTGCCTCTTCTGAATCGCTGCTCGCGCGAGCTGCGTCCCGCTGATATGGAAATATCGCGGATGCTTCGTGCGCGTTTCAAAGGGATCGCGCGCGGAGAATGCATCGAGGGATAATGAAAGAACTTCTGTCGGCTATTGTGCGTTTCTTCAGCTTGCGATTGTGTGTTGCGCATTTATTCTTTACCGTTTTGTGGATATTTTGGAGCTAATTATCGCTGAAAGCGGAAACTGGCGGTGGCAGACAAAATTTCTGTTGGCTATTGTGAATTTCTTTAGCTTGCAGCTATGCATTGCGCATTTATTCTTTACCGTTTTGTGGATATTTTGGAGCTAATTATCGCTGAAAGCGGAAACTGGCGGTGGCAGACAAAATTTCTGTTGGCTATTGTGAATTTCTTTAGCTTGCAGCTATGCATTGCGCATTTATTCTTTACCGTTTTGTGGATATTTTGGAGCTAATTATCGCTGAAAGCGGAAACTGGCGGTGGCAGAAAAAATTTCTTGTGGCTATTGTGACTTTCTTTAGCTTGCGACTGTGTGTTGCTGCATTTATTCGATACGGTTTTAAGAATATTTTGGAGCTAATTATTGCTGACAGCGGAAACTGACGGTGGCAGAAAAAATTTCTTTGTGCAAAAAATTGTGCATTTCTTTAGCTTGCAGCTATGTATTGCGCAGTTATTCCTTACGGTTTTAAAATATTTTGAGTTAATTATTGCTGAAAGCGGAAATTGGCGGTGGCAGAAAAATTTCTGTCGACTATTGTGAATTTCTTTAGCTTGCAACTATGCATTGCGCTTTTATTCCTTACGGTTTTAAAAATATTTTTGAGTTAATTATTGCTGAAAGCGGAAATTGGCGGTGGCAGAAAGAATTTCTGTCGGCTACTGTGCGTTTCTTTAGCTCGCGACTATATGTTGCGCATTTATTCGTTACGGTTTCAAGGATATTTTGAGCTAATTATTGTTGGAAGAATGTTAATTTTATAACACTGGAAGCTAAACGAATGAGAAAATATTCATCGAAAATATTCTAAAATACGCGATTTTTGTTTGGTTTAATGAAACTCGAGTTAGTTCAAGCGAAGTATATGTGTTTGCGTACACAGAGTGTTTCACATGGGGATGGCAAATAATCTACTTAATCTGGGGATGAGAAGGTATCGTGTAACATATAAATCCAAATAATTACAATAACAACGTCAATCAAAGATTCAAGAATACAAATAAAATCATTGCGCTAAACTTCTTTCTATATAAGTGACGGAATCCTTCGTTTACAACATATTGTGGTAATGTATAGATTTAAGGGTTAGTATTGTAAGATGGTACGTTTGATGTGTGTCTGGGCGTGAATGTGTGTGCGCGTGTGTGTGTGCGAAGAGATCGGTAGAATGGGGCCAAGTGTTTTGTCTTTTCGGGTCCCACTCGATCAAGAATTGAAGAAATCAGAAGCTAAGGAGTCAGCGTAGAGCAAAGAACTGTGTAGTTTACGAAGCAGAGGCGTAGTTCGCAAAGCATAAGCGTAGTTTGTTATTTTGTGTTCGTTAGTGTCGTTTTAGTTTTATTAAATACACCCATATTTATCATTTTATTCACTTTTTTTCTTTTCTTTTTTTCATTTATAGGCTTTCCTATAATATTGAACACATTTAATTGCTTGACTGCTATGGGCGCATATATGCGCCTAGCGAAAACTATCGCTGTGGCCTATGGGCGCACATTTGCGCCCAGCACAAGCTGTCGAGATAGACTATGGGCGCACATGTGCGCTCGGCGACGGCTTTGATCATTTACTGCTGTCTTACTGAATTTGTCAAGAAATTATTTTATCATATCCGTGTAACACTCAGAAACAACATACCTTGTTGCTTATCAACAAGAAAAACCGAAATCTCGTTTATTTCGTCAATTTTCGCTATATCTTAAATTCGTTTCATCTGTTCCCAGACAAATGTTATTGTCGGCCAATGCGTATGTTTTATTAGTTTTCCTTGACCGTCCGAAGATATACACGAAATGTTCAATATGCTAATAAATACATTATAATTATCAAATTATGGTGTTTCAAAACTTTACCCTTGATGAATAAACAATATACATTGAAGATAAAAAGTATTTAAAAAATTAAAAAATATTAATTTTGGATTGGATAAAGTAACAGTAATTCGATTCTGTATTATATTAAAATTTAATACACTGCCGAACAGTTTCAGATTGCTTGAAAAATTATTCAGTCCCCAGCGATAGCTATTGCCGGCTGCACGCCGTTGACGCGAGCGTTTCTGCTCAGAGTATTCAGCAGTCAAAGGGTTAATTACTTGACAACAATTACGCTGGCGTGAACGAAAGTACCAAGAACGCAAACAAGATCCTTCCGCCGAGCCTCGTTCTGCCGTAAATCACGAAATCCTTCGTTCACCGAGTTATCAAGCGCGTTCATCCATAATCACTTCGTAACCGCCGCAACGATGCCGATAAAGGATTCGAGAATGCAAATTAGTCGTTTCCACTAAATTTCGTTCTGTATAAATCACACGGGGCTCCCTCGCAGACCGCGACTGTCGTTTCCCCGTCGCCGTTCCCAGCGAAATGTACTTCGCAGCACGCTATATCGCGGACCTTCGCGATTTAGTGCGTGCCAGCGTGATTTACGGCGGCGAGCGCAATGATATTTCGACTCGCGTTTCCTCGGCTAAAGGCGCGTTTAGACGCCGCGAATCTAATGAGCGCGAGCCAACGCCACGGTGTCCCGAGCCGACGTGTTGCGAATTTTAAGGACCACGAGAGCGGGGCGCAGAGATTTATGCCGTTCGATGCTGTGTCCCGTCGAAAGTTCAAGGATTCGAGAATTCATACGGTTTAATTGAACGAGCGCACGCGCCCGCTCGATAAATCTCGTTCAACAAGCGTAGAAAACGGTCGGTCGGCCTTGGACGAAGGGGACACCTCGATTTTGATGCTGATTTTAATCGCCTGTCCTCGGAGTTGCTACGTTTTAGCGTTGTTTTATCGAGTGTGCCCGTTAAATTTCTCATTTATGACAGACTGGGCCAATTAGGCAACGAGTTTCCCCTTTCTCTTTCATGCAATGGGTATTGCAAGCTTGTGTTTCCGAAGCTAACGAAATTAATTGAACGCGAAACGTAATGACGTTTTCTGTATCAACCGACAATGTTTATTGTGAATCGTTGACTTGTAGTTTCATTATATAAGGATGTTAAAGGGATTAACAGGGCTGGGGTATTGTTCCTCGATGTAGTATTGAAATGCAGCAAAGCGCTGACTTGTAATTAAGATAAATCTTGTATCATTAACCCTTAACCCCTTGCACTACCGCGAATCTCTGAAAAAGCCGTGCCAAAGTTGGCCGTCGGAATGGTTGCGGGAGGTGCCGAGCGGCGGAGCTCGAGTGGTACAATTTGAAACACAATACCTTACGACTGAGTTGCATAGTCCCGCTCTCATATTTACTTCACACGATGAAAATCTTTGAAAATTTAAATGAATTTGAATAAAAAATTTGTAGGAATACGTTAATTATTACATATAATAATAATAATAATAATATAATAATAATATAAATAAAAATAATAATTAATAATAATATAAATATAAATATAATAATAAAGGAAATAATAAACACATCAGAAATAAATTTTAATATAGAGAACCGAGAATGGACCTGAGCTGAACCGAAATTAGGATCACGAGTCAGACTCGTGATATTCATGTTTGGCCTGAAATGTCGATAACGAGTCTGACTCGTGATATTCATGTTTGGCACAAAACTTTCATCACGAGTCAGACTCGTCAAAGTAGTGCAAGGGGTTAGGTTCGGGTTACCTACAATGACGGGCATAGCCCGCGTACGATGATCGGGCCAAACTTAAATATTACGGGCATAGCCCGCGTGCGATGGTCGGGCCAAACGTAAATATTACGGGCATAGTCCGCGTACGGTGATCGGGCCAGAAGTGAATATTACGTACAATATTTGATACGCAATTACAGCAATGTCCCGAACGCTGCGCGAGCTTGCATACGATTTCGGCCCAACATCTTCGAATCTAAATCGTAGGTTAAGGGGTTAAAATTCACTATCAACCGATTATAATATATTCCATACTTCTAACATAAATTAATCACTGGTTTTCTTAACACTTGTGTATTTATTCTTACCAAGTATTAAACGTGCAGCAGAATTTCAATCTATTCAAGTGCATGTCAGCTTCCTCTACCTCTTTGAAAGCTCAAACGACATCAGTGTCTTAAAGTAGATGAAGTCAGAAAATAAAAATAACAAAGCTAAGTTCTAAAGTGTAAGTTCTAAACAGAATTTTCGAAATAATCTAATATACGCACATATACTTTACCGAATAAGGAATGAAATATGAAAAGGCTAAAGTTTCTTCTTCATTCCTGTTAAACATATTATTGATAAAAATTAGCGTTATTAAGATTTAGCAGCACTGAAATTACATTATATTTTATGATCACGTTTGCACATCGAAACCAATGATTTATTCGTGCAAACGAGATCCAAAGCGAGCGCGAAGACGCCGATGGAGGCGGGACGGTCTAAACGCGCCTTAAGCCACGAAAACTTTCGTCCGAAATACGCGGCAATCGTATTTCATCGTCGAAACAGACAGGCCAAAATTACAAGGAGGATGGTACCACGCGTCGATTCCACGCGTTACTTTTTATTTTTCTTTCTTTTCTTTTCTTTCACCCCCACCCCCCCCCCCCCTCGCCCCTTTCTTGTTGTGCGTTAAAAAATATTACGGCAATCGTAACGAGGCAACGACAAGACGATGATTTACGTGTCGATTAACGCGCGGTTACCGTGACAGCAGGAAAATAAAACGCCCGATAAATATCTTTAAAAACGTTGAACTTGCGTTCGCCCAAAAAACGAGAAGCGTAAAAAATTCCACAAGGAAGAGTTGCAAGAATAAGGTGTCCGTTTCAAGCAAGAGAAGCTTCAAAGAAGATTAAGTGCTTGTAATGCAAAACGTTCCCCGTCAAGTACCAACTGGATAATGATAAATATTTTTGACAAGTCTCACTGACACTTTTATCGCAAATTCGACATTTATTATCGAAGAGTAGAATTTAATACTTGAAACGATTCACCGAAATTCGCGACAATAAATAATTCTTTTTTGTAAATAAAAATGTAAATAAATTTATCGATCAGAGTAATCAGTTGTATAATGCTATGACGCGACAGTAGTTCATCTACCATCGGTGTCTAAGCCCACTCGATGGGACAATTCTGTATTGTATCACCGGTGGCTCATCCTATCCCATGAAATAGACAAGAATGTACTGCCGATAGTATATCCAGTCGCTAACGTGTTAACCACTTGCATCATTGTTTAAAGTGGAAAACTGGCCGATATCGCTAAAGATTTTGTAGGCCTAACTACTTCTTCACTACTATTAAAATCATACCCCTGCACTTTATTCAAAATTGTTTTCCTTTACATTTAGAAATCTTTACTTTAATCAGTTTTCAATCCAGTAGCGAACGTGTTAACCCATTTGCATCATTCTGAAAAGTGGAAAATTGGCCCATATCGCTAAAAATTTTGTAGGCCTACCTACTTCTTTACTACTATTAAAATCACACCCCCGCAATTTATTCAAAATTGTTTTCCTTTACCCTTAGGAATCTTTACTTTAATCAATTTGCAATCCAGCCGCGAACGTGTTAACCACTTGCATCATTCTGAAAAGAGGAAAACTGGCCCATATCGCTAAAAATTTCGTAGGCCTAACTACTTCTTCAGTATTATTCAAATCACTCCCATGCACTTTATTCAAAATTGTTTTCCTTTACCCTTAGGAATCATTACTTTAATCAGTTTGCAATCCAGTCGCGAATGTGTTAACCCATTTGCATAATTCTGAAAAGAGGAAAACTGGCCCATATCGCTAAAAATTTCGTAGGCCTAACTACTTCTTCAGTATTATTCAAATCACTCCCATGCACTTTATTCAAAATTGTTTTCCTTTACCCTTAGGAATCATTACTTTAATCAGTTTGCAATCCAGTCGCGAATGTGTTAACCCATTTGCATAATTCTGAAAAGAGGAAAACTGGCCCATATCGCTAAAAATTTCGTAGGCCTAACTACTTCTTCAGTATTATTCAAATCACTTCCCTGCTCTTTATTCAAAATTGTTTGCCTTTACCCGGAGAAATCTTTGCTTTAATCAGTTTGCAATCCAGTCGCGAACGTGTTAACCCATTTGCATTATTCTGAGCAGTGAAAAACCGGCCCATATCGCTAAAAATTTTGTAAGCCTAACTGCTCCTTTACTACTATTAAAATCACACCCCTGCACTTTATTCAAAATTGTTTTCCTTTACCCTTAGGAATCATTACTTTAATCAGTTTTCAATCCAGTCGCGAACGTGTTAAACCTACTTCCTGTGAAATTTGTACAGGTTCGTCGCGAAGGTTCGAACAGCTTTCAAGAACCGTCTCCAACACGATCACCCCGGCAAGGTTCCCGGACAAATCGAGAAGTATCGAGCCCCCCTTTTACGGACCCTAATTCGACCGCTAACGAGACGGCTCGGCGTGTCGCGAAACAATGGCGCGCGCGCGAAAATAAAGCGGCGCGTCGTGGCCAGGGCCCTCGGAGGCGGCGAACGGAAATGGCCGATCCCCATGAAAAGGCGGCGGCGCTAATGAGTCACAGTTACGACTTGTAAAGAAATTTTCTGCGGCGGTGGTACACGGGAACGGCGCTACGTTACGTGACAGCGCGCGGTCAGTTGATTTATGAGAAACTAGACCGATAATTAGAGGCTTAACGGTACTTGTCGCCGGCAATTTTTCCCGTTTGCCCCCCCTATCCCCCGTACGGGTCTGTCGTGGGTCCACCGTGACCCGGATTCAAGAGAGGTATACAAGTCGGCGAGGTTTCACGATGGAGACCAAAAGACTAGCGGCGGGGTCAAGCATATTCGCAGGTATATTGCAAAAGTCAAAGTTTTGAACGTTTCGTGTGCACTTTGAAGAAGAAGAAACTTTTAAGTAAACTCGTAAAATAGGTTTTAAGCAAATTGCAAAATAGGTTTCAACTTTGTAAATAGTAGTTGGAGAAATGATGCAAAACGCTGTTTTCAGGTACAGCTAATCGAATCTAGATCAAGAAAATTTAAACACTTGACGAGTATCTTAATCAAAAGATAATTGTGATAATTTTTCTGTTTAACCAGTTAAATGTGTCGGCCTCTTTACAGAGCATCCCCCAGTGTGTGTCGCGATAATCAGGCGATGACGGATATAGTTATTAATCCAACTCAAATTATTTATAATTTTCATTTGTTTTTGTTTTTTTTTTTCGTGTTGACCTCTAAACATTTTAAACATATTAAACTTTACGAATATAATTTAGTTTTTGGCAAAATTACAATTTAAATATCAAATTGTAACAAAATGTTACGCATGACGGATATAGTCGTCATGACACAAAATTTTGCCATATCTCCGTGACGGATATAGTCGTCAAACACACTTAACTGGTTAAATACCTGTGTAACACAATTTCGTGTAACACGACTCTTTTACCACTACCATTACCTAGTTCCACAAAATTTGATTTTTTTTGAAACGTTAAAGTTCTTATAAATATATTTTTGAATTTCACAGACGTGCAATTGTCCCGGTATTCGAAACCAACTTATAACTTTGGTATAACTCAAATAATTTTCAAGCGAACACATAGAATAAAACTTCACCTCCTGCGAGTGCTATTCGAATCTCATAAAGCGGAGCTTTAGATTCAAATTAGATTCTCGAGTACGTGTTGAACTCGATTCCGTAGCTAGTAACGACGTGTCTCGGTTTCGTACTTCCGGCAAACTGTGCACGGAAAGTTCGCCACGAATTTGTCCGGAGACCCGGTCGACGAACAATTCGACAAGCAAACGTCGTCGCGCTGACAATGATTAATTCCCCGCCGATCTTGGCAGTCGATACACGCGTTGGTCACCGTGAGGAGAACGACAGACAGCGAGAGGGAGCTCCGTTACACCGCGGAACGGCCACGCAACTGTAAAATCAGACATGGTTCCCGAATTGCTGTCAAAATTAATCGATCCTAGAGAAGCCTGTCCGCTGACACACCGGAAGCGAGGCCAGGAGAAAGTTTCCTGGCGGATTTTGGCAACCGGAACGTTTGTATCCGTAAATGTATACGGTATGTTTAAATTGTTTAGAGTTTCAGAAGACTATCTTAGTATTTATCAATCTGTCTATCACAAAAATTGTAAAATATTTGTCTGAGGTTATTCATTTTTAATGGTTCGTAAGCTTTCTCCCATTAAATTTTCCCATTCACTACTCAAATAATTATATTCACCGTTGAAATCATTTTCAACATATTATGACAAGCTGTTGCATTTACATTTACAAATATTATTATTTTAGATGAAATTTACATAAAATCATAGAAAATTTTACATTACCTTATTAATTAAATTAATCGTTCACCTTGAAAACTGAAGACCATTGCACACTTATCAAAATCGAATTTTCAACTGCCGAATACGAGGATAACAATACGAATGTAACTGTATTCATTAATTTACAAATACATAATTAACGTCTTTTGCACTTTACCGATCAGCTGGTGCGAACCTTGCGTACAAAGTGATAAGTGTTCTAATAAATGCACACACTTAAGTTAATAAGTAATGTAGGATTCTTCCACGGAATAACCGTTGGGGATACATTGTATTTTTCCGTAAAATAGCCGTTACAAAGATGACACGGCTCGCCGCTGTGTCGATAGTCAATTGTTTTTGGTAAACTTGTTGCGACCGGCAAATTTAGCGGCAGTCGTTTTCTTGCGTGCATAAGAAGAAGAGTCGCGGAAAGCAGTGTCGCTCAGAGTCTTATTCTTTTTCTTGCGTGTTCAAATAAATTAACCTTTCTTGTGTGTTTTTCTTTTAATAAACTGTTGTTTCTATTTGTTTATGACTCGTGTGTTTTTCCCCTTCATCCTCATATCCTACAGTAATATATATTCGATTGTAACTCATTATTGTGCGGCTGTGAGCTACGCATTGTTCAAACGGCGTGATACCAACAAAAATGAGCATCACTCGTATTTATAAGGCTACCAACCATCAATAAACGATCCTCCGATGGCTCTCGTCGTCTAAACACCGCGAACGTAATCACGTGTTCACGAACAACACGAAACGGCCGATATCGCTGTTAATTCATCGAAAAGCGAAGAATCGGTTCCGACTTGGCACAGGCTCGGTCCCTATAAATGGACCTTAAATGGACACGGGGCGAATGAGCGGTGCCCGAGCTGTTCGGTTTTATCGGGCCAGGGCAATTAGTCAGGATTAAAGGAAATCTGGTCGAGGCTGCCGATCGACGAACCCGCGCGGTGGCACCTCTGAAAGGCGATTTAATGAAATGCAATAAAAGCCGTGTTAATGCAAATCCGGCCCGGTGTATATCGCGAATAATACAGTTCATTAGTAAACGGACTTCGGCGTGTCGTTCCTGCCGGACCATTTGCGTGTACGCATATTCAAATGAGACGTACACGTGCATATGTGTATATACGCGCGAGCCGCGTGTCTCACGTAACGTACCGTTTGAACTAGCACGCGAGCAAGCAGACGCGCCACGGAGAACGCCCAGGGATCCCGATTTTTTCCCGATTCGAGTTTATCTGCGATCCAGGAACAGGCATCGAGTATTGTCCGGTGGCGACTAACCGGGGAACGAACGAGGTAAATTCACACAATAATTCCGAATTCGAACGGAAAATACCTCTGATAATATTGAAAAGTAATGTAAAACAAATGTAGTTCGCTCGAAACTCTGTCGAGATGCTTTCAAGTTTTCGAACATCCAATTAGAGGTATTTTCCGTTCGAATTTGGAATTATTGTTTGAATTTACCTCGTTCGTTCCCCGGTTAGCCGCCACCGGACAATACTCGATGCCTGTTCCTGGATCGCAGATAAACTCGAATCGGGATCTCTGGGGGATGTTCGAAAACTTGAAAGCATCTCGACAGAGTTTCGAGCGAACTACAACATTTGTTTTACATTACTTTTCAATATACAGTGGCTCCAAAAAGTAATCGTACACTATGTCACAAATAAATTCGTTTACCCTTGAAATTCTGAGTCTGACAAAAATATTTGATAAAACTTTGTGGGTATGTAGATCGTAATAGTACACATTTAAATTAATCTCTTCTTTTCATTTAAATGCAATTTTAAAGGGGTGAAACCAGCGTTGAATGTTTCTGAGTTTTCTCTCATTTTTTAAAGATAACATTGTAATGATACTTGACGAAGCAAAACCTTTCCAATAGAAAATGTTTAATTTTTAATAGTCTATTGCTCTGTCATAAAAAACGACCACAGAAAAGCTTGTACTCAAAGTGTGAAAAATCGCTGAAACTTTGAGATTCGTTATCAGGCCCCTTAAAACATATTTTGCCGTCAAAAAAATTGCTGCACGTAGGACACACCATGCTCTGTACACGAATAAAGTTTCATTGAAATCAGAATTTCAGAAGTAGATGAATTTCCTTATAATACAGTGCACGAATACTTTTCGGAGCCACTGTACATCGAGTTAGTTACATCGGTAACCTCTTCTTCTTCCTTCGATCTTGGATTATTTCAAATTCTAATTTACTCCTTCACTCTACATTTCCAATTTTCTGTTAACACTTAACCAATCGAATTGGGAAGTCTCCCATTCTTTCCTCTGTCGTTGATTCTATTTATTTTTTTCATTAGTCAGCCTTGAACTAGTGTTGCTCACAGTTCATCAAATGCATTTTCTGCTCTTGCAAAGTATAACTTTAATTTCCCACCTTCTTAGGTAACACCAATTACCTCTTCTTGGGATAGACGCTTCGCGAATATTCAAGGGATGTCTGCGCGCATCCGAATTGCGGCCACTTTCATTTTCTTTAATCAATCATCAATCTACAACGAGACGTTCAAGGTGACAGGCAGCCATCACGAGCCAATCACACACATTCAGAAGTTTTACATTTATTGTCCATAAAGTTTCTTAAACAAAAATCTCTTGTATTATACTCATTTCCATCACCTCCCTTTGCCGATAAGTTTGTACCAGAAATAGGAGCGGTGCCATAATCACCTAATCAACAACAACAACAACAAAATAAGAGCGCGAGGGTAGAAACAGCATAATCGTGAAAGAAGTAAGAACATCATAGTTGCTAAGTTGAAAAATCGTTTAACACTATTCCTACCACGACCGGTCAAATGACCGTTTTTAAAATTGTGGTTAGAATTTCAGATGCACAACATAATTGAATCGCCTTTAACACTAGAACTACCGACAATTAAAGTGTACTTATTTGCATGGAAGAAATCAAGTTGAAAATTATATGAAAATATACCGAATATATAGTAAACAAATCTTCATTTGTACCTCTTGCAGAAAATCATAATAAATTTTAGCACCTTTAACACATTTAGTTTATAAAGTTACTATAAGTAATCACTAACTGGTCATTTTGACTGGTTTGGTAGTTCTAGTGTTAAACTTTAGACTTTTCCTCAAATATACGTATAATACATTTTTCAATATTCATTTCTTTTTTCATTATTTACTTTCTGAGAAAAATTTGTAGTCTGTCTTACGTGGGAATGTCGCGGTAGGAATAGGTATACGTGAAGTGTCGGTAGGAATAGTGTTAAGTTATTATTATTAAACTATATTAAATATATTATTAATAGTCCAAGCACTTCATTTCATTTTACTCACACCAGAGCCTTATCATCACACTCTCCTAAATAAATAAATGTAGAAGTTTCCTGTAATAATAATAACAATTTCGGTACACGAGCTAGACAGGGAGGCTCGTTACCAGCCTCTGCTACGCTCCGGCACCGTTTCGCGCTAGATTAATGGCACGCTTTCGATTTAAATAAATCAAGGGGGTTGGTCGTGCTGCTATCGTGTTCCCGCGCGGATATACGCGCTGCAAAGGTCTCGCCATCCGGAGCCCTCGTTCAGCACACACGAAGAAGCGGGTCCGCACGCAACCACCGTGTGCACCGGGACGTTCGCTGAGAGAGGCCAGGCTAAGGTGCTGATCGCGGAGCCACATTCTCGGAGCGGAATTAGAGACAGTACTATTACCGGGGCATAAATTAAGCCCGATATTTTCGACGGCTAAAACGCGAGGGAGAACGGAGGAGTCCTGGGAGCGAGAGGCACGCTATCGAGCGCGCCATCTGCGTTCAGCTTCTTTTTTCGGGGGCAATCCCTTGGAAACCGGATTTCCTCGACGCTCATAATTATTCAGCGTAATGAAGTTCGTATAGCTGGCCGGGAGCTGGTTTCCTTGCGAAAATTTCAGAATTTATTCGCCGATCGCTGAACATGCTAATCTCTTCCTGTAACACTCTGTACGCAGGGAAAGGTCAGTGTTAACCGTTGCGTACCAGAGGGTTTTGAAAAAATTCGGTCTAAAAGCACCAAGGAGTGCGATCGCGCTACTTTAATTACGCATCGAAAAAAGCGCGATAGCACATCTTTGAAATCCTATTATTTACGAAATAGTATAATATATATACTGTATATACAGGGTGTTCCAGGCTTTAATGTTCAAACTTTGCTAGTGTATTCTATGGCACAAAATAAGAAAAAAATGTTATGGAAACATAGGTCACATAGAGCTTTATTAAGAAGTTATAATAAAAATTCAATGCAGTAGCACGGAAGGAATTTTGCAAATATCTCGGAAACTAAAGCCGAGCGATGGTTATATGTATAGGAAAAAGTTGTTCAGAATACTCTCTTCTATAACATATTTCAGAATCATTAAAATCGGAGTTGAGGCCCCTAAAGTAAATAATTACCTGTTTCTTAGCGTTTAAACGTGTCCGCTTGAATCTATTCACACGCCAGCCCTCGTTGCGATCCTCACAAACTATTATTGGCGAAAATTCGTTTCAATGTTTGGTGACCTCAGATAGTAAACATAGCTTACATAAACACACTGAAAAACACAATACCGTTGATCTATCGAAGCCAATGCTCGCAGTAACAGCAAGTTGATTACTATTCCTGTTCTGAATTTTTGTTATAACTATTTAATAAAGCTCTGTATGACCTATGTTTACATAACATTTTTTTCTTACCTTGTGCCATGGAATACACTGGCAAAGTTTGAACATTAAATCCTGGGACACCCTGTATATATATACTATTAACCCTTTGCAGTCGAGGGCTCCAGAGCGGAGTTATTTAAAATTTGTCTTCAAACTCGAGGGCTCCGCTATGGAGACAATGCAAATAACTTTCAGTTTATAACAGAAGGACGAAGAAAAAATGTGTATAGGATCTTTCCACTGAAATTGCTTTGAGTTACTGGTATTATGAATTAAAAAAAGTTCGACTGCAAAGGGTTAATTAATAATAGGTAACAACAAAATACAAATTGAATTACTGATAGCGATACGACGCACATGCGTCTGAAAGGTTAAGCATGTTTCGACGAATTGTGTGATGCTGTTAGTTGTCTGTATCGGCCAAATGCACTGGCCTTTCTCGACACAAAATTTGAAGAGCGCGGAAGTGGCCCGTGGTATGCAAACGATTAAAGTAGGAAGGATGGAATCGCGAAATAAAACAAGGGCGCTACGTTTTCCTGGTGAGAACTGTGGATGCAGTACGGACAAAACTTTAAAACCAAAGAGTCAACGAAATCAAAGCAACTACCTTATAAGGAACAGCACCATAACATGTGATACAGTTCACGACGCACATCCCCCACTCCCTCCAGGCCTACCACCATATGGGTCTCACATCCATTCTCACTCATTCCTACCAACCATCTACATTCATACTATACAATCACACACATTCCATGCACAATAAAATCAATCACACACATTCTCCCCTCTTGATTTTTATTGCTTTCCAGTATTCATGAAACTATTAACATTTTTTAACAAACTAGGACCACTTAAAGGTTTTGTCATACAATCTGCATTCATTTCCACACTCGGTACATGAATCACTTCTAGCTTCTCATTCTTTACAGACTCTCTTATGAAATGATATTTTCTGTTCAACAATTTTGTCTTCATTTTGTAATTACCACCGTTAGCTATCTTTACAGCATTTAAATTGTCACACTTTACAATTTTTTTAATATTATGTCCTATTTCTATCTCATTCAAAAGTCTTTTTGTCCATATAATTTCTTTGATTCCTTCGACCATGGCTTCAACTTCGCTTTCAGTTGACGATAGTGCTACATTTGGTTGTTTCCTGCTCTTCCAATGTATTACATCGCCATTTCTATATGTTAAAATACCAGTATAAGATTTTGCATCGGACGTCCTATCCCACGATGCATCACTTTCACACACGATCCCTTCGTTCGAATTATTGCCATACTCTAACCGATAGTTTATTGAGCCCTTTAGGTATCTCAACACCCTCTTCAAACCTTGTAGATGCATTACTCTAGGATCGTTGTTAAACTGCGACAAGTAGCTAAGAGAAAATGCGATATCTGGTCGTGCATATACACTCAAATACATGAGTCTTCCTAACAACTCTTGGTATTCAGTTCTATCACATTTCCCGCTATCCTCACAGATCTCAAATTTCACGTTTACATCGATTGGCGTTGTAACGGCATTGCATTCATGCATGCCATACATATGCAGCATCTTCTTGATATACTCCTTCAAGTGCACATAAATTTTTCCTTTCACTTGCTCCACTTGCATTCCTAAAATGGATCTTGCTTCTCCTAATGCTTTTAACTTTATCATTTGTCCCAATTTATTCATGTGTTTTTCCTCAAACACATCATTACTGGACAATACCACCATGTCATCCACATGAATCCCACAAAATATGTAATTGTCCTCTTCCCTCTTGAAAAACAAACAGGAATCTTCTTTCGATTGCGTCCAGTTATTTTTTATTAATATTTCTGTAAGAAACTCGTTCCAGCAACGGCCTGCTTGTTTTAGCCCATATAGGCTTCTATTTAACTTACAGACTTGATCCTTCTTTCCATGGTATTCTTTCGGTAATTCCATATATATTTCTTCTTTTAACTTACCATGAAGAAATGCGGTTTTTACGTCATACGACTTTATTCTTCTTTCCTTTTCTGCACATATGCTGAACAGCAGTCTAACTGTCTCAATCCGAATGACTGGAGCATACGTTTCTTCGTAATCATACCCTGGGCGTTGTCCGCATCCTAAGGCTACCAATCGGGCTTTGTATTTCCGATCTCCAGTGTAAGGGTCCTCCTTTATATTGTATACCCACTTACAATTTATAATTTTTTTATCTTTAGGGCGTTGGACAATGTTCCACACTTCATGCTCTTCCATAGATTTTATTTCTTCATCCATCGCCTTTTTCCATTTGGCCCATTTTTCTGTCGACTTAGCCTCTTTCACACTTTTTGGAATCTTATCATCTATAATCAACATTGTCGAATTCTTTTCTCTTATCCTGCTTGATCTTCTAACTTTTCCCCTTTGTTGCTCATGTTTTTCTCGTTCCAAGAATTTTCGTGCTTCCATTATCTCTCTTGTAGTCCCTTTTGGTCTCCCAACCCCTCTCGTTTCCACTGCTTCCGGCTGGAGTTCTCCCATTTCTGGATTCTGTTCAATTTCATTAGGTATTATACTCTCTTCATTATCTTGTTCATTATTTGCGTCTTCATAGTTGCTATCTTCGCTATCTTCCATTTCATCTCTATCATCGCTCCTTTCATCTTGATTATCATCCATCTCACTGTGATCGTCAGTCTCTTCATCTTCGTGATCAGAATTCCATCCTGCTATTTGTATAACATTTTCAATATATTCTTTCTCATTTGTAGTATTTAATAGATCAGCTCCATTTTTACCTTCTTCAAATCTAACATCGCACTCACAACGGACTCTTTCTGTTTCAGGAATGTAGACTCTATATGTATTGTTATTGGCGTATCCAATAAAAATTCCCTTTTGAACTTTTGGTTGAAATTTACTTACTAGACCTTCTTTTATCAAGCAGTATGAAATACAGCCAAATCTCCTCATGTGCTTAATATTAGGTTTTCTGTGGTGCCATTCCTCATACGGTGTTCTTCCATGAACAGCGGACTTGACTCGGTTTTTTATGTAAACTGCTGTACTTACCGCTTCACCCCAAAAAACCATTGGTAACTTTGAGTCTGCCATCATGGTTCTCGTGAGTTCAATTATTGACCTATTGGCCCTTTCCGCCACACCATTACATTGCGGTGTCCTCGGTGGACTTAATTCATGTTTTATCCCCTTTTGACATAACCAATTTTTCAGGTTATTGCCTACAAACTCACCTCCATTATCAGACCTTATTGCTTTGAGCCTCTTTCCTGTTTGATTCTCTTTTAATATTATCAGTTTTTTCAATTTGTTAGCTGCTTCACTTTTTTCATTTAATAGCAAAATAAATATTACTCTTGAAAAATCATCAACGATAGTAAATATATATTTCTTCTTTCCTATTGTTGAAGGTTTGATGGGTCCTATCAAATCTAGATGCCATAAGTCAAGTATTTCATTGCTTCTTCTATCTTTCAGCCTCTGATGTGACTTTTTGCACATTTTTCCTGAAATACATGGTTCGCATTGCACATTTATATTATCTCTATCACTCATACCTATCACAAGTTTCTCTTTCTTCATTTCTGCTATCACTCTCTGATTTACATGACCCATTCTCCTATGCCACACCTCTTTTTCTTTCATTGTTGCTGCAATCTCTTTAATCATCACCCTTGATTGCACATAATATCCATTCCCTCTTCGAGTAGCTGTCATTTGAATATTATTGTGATCTTTGTATACTATTGCACCAAGTTTGTCAAATTTCACACTGTATCCATAGTCAGTAAATTTTGCCACAGATAAAAGGTTCACATTCAATCCTGGAACATACAGCACATTTTTTAGTCTTACCTTATTTTCAACTGTTGGTTGCTTCATTATTACTTCTCCAATGGCATTGGAACTTAGTCTCTTTCCATTCTTGTCTGCCAATGTTATTTCTCTTTCTTCATTCTTCAATGTCTCAAATAATTTTTCATCACTACTCATATGACTTGTAGAGCCTGAGTCTAATAGCCATACAGTATCTTCATCATTTTTTTGTTCAATGTGCTTGTATTTACTTACTACTACTTTATTCATTGACTCATAGTCACATACATTCATGACAGCTTCATCTCTTATGCTCATGGAACCTTCTCCTCTTGCAGATCCACGACCAGTGCTTCTTCCTCCTCGTTTCCAGTGATGGTTTCCTCTTTGACCTCTTCCTCGTGGTACATATTGTCCTTTTGACCTTCTACACTCACTTGACATATGGTCAAAACCCTGGCAGTTAAAACATTTCAACCTACATCTGCACTCAGTTGCCTTATGCCCTCGTTTGCCACAGTTATAGCATTGTATCCCACTTTTTATGTTGTCATTCACCTTTCTTACATTCTCCTCTTGCTTTGTTGTCCTTTCATCCCTTCCAGTATCCCTACGTAACTCCTCTTGCTTCAAGGCATACCTTATATCATTCAATGTTAATTCTCTCTGACTCTCCAATATTCGGACATTCTGCTCATATTCATCCCTCAGTCCTCTCAATACAAACATTTTTAATTCATAGTTTTCAATGATTTTTCCTAGCTCCATGCACTGATTTTTCAGGCCTTCAGCTCTATTTATGAATGAATCTACACTCTCTCCCCTCTTCATCTTTAAATTTGTTAACTCACCCAATAGTCTCGCTTTAATTTGGTCTGTCTCTGCTGCCATATTGGTCCTAATTAGATTCCACAGGCAATCTGCGTTCTTCTCATTACAATATCTCATCAATTGTGCTTTGGACATTGTATTTATCATTATTGTGCGAGCAGCGTAGTTAATGTCATCCCATTCATTCCAAATTTTATACTTCTCTTCATAATTTGGTTTTCCTTCTTCTGGTTTTTCTGGTTCCTTCACGCCTATCACTTTTTTCCAAAGTCTTTTGGATCTCAAAATTCCTTCTATTCTTTCCTTCCAGATAAAATAGTTACCGTCATCGAGCTGCTCAATATTTGATATATTCCACTGGTCGGCCATGTTGTCTCTGCACGTGTTCCGTTGTCCGTCGTCCGTTTCAACTTTTACTTTTTCTTTTTCGCTTTAATTTTTATCGTCGGATTCACGCAACCACGCTCTGCTACCAATTGTGGATGCAGTAACGAACAAAACTTTAAAACCAAAGAGTCAACGAAATCAAAGCAACTACCTTATAAGGAACAGCACCATAAACATGTGGATGCAGCTCACGACGCACATAACCCACTCTTTTCAGGCGTACCACCATGTAGGTCTCACATCCATTCTCACTCATTCCTACCAACCCTGTCTCTTATACACATCTCTTTCTCTCAGCATTCGAGTGTCAAGGTTATAATATAGCCTCAGACCAGATTTATTTATATGTAATTCTTTGTGTTATGACTATTTTTATTTCTAATAAATATTATCTTTTTGTTTTGCTCACTGTAAATATTGACAACGTGTATTATATATATACTTTTGTATACAATGGTTTTATAAATTAGCCCGACCAGATTTATTTATATGTAATTCTTGTGTTATGACTATTTTTTTTCTAATAAATATTATCTTTTGTTTTGCTCACTGTAAATATTGACAACGCATATTGTTAACTTTCTGTATACCAATGGGTTATAAATTAGCCTCAGACCAGATTTATTTATATGTAATTCTTGTGTTATGACTATTTTTATTTCTAATAAATATTATCTTTTGTTTTGCTCACTGTAAATATTGACAACGCATATTGTATAATTTCTGTATACCAATGGGTTATAAATTAGCCTCAAACCAGATTTATTTATAAGTAATTCTTGTGTTATGACTATTTTTATTTCTAATAAATATTAACTTTTGTTTTTCACACTGTAAATATTGACAACGCGTATTATATAACTTTTGTATACCAATGGGTTATAAATTAGCCTCAAACTAGATTTATTTATATGTAATTTTTGCGTTACGTCTATTTTTATTTCTAATAAATATTATCTTCTGTTTTTCACACTGTAAATATTGACAACGCGTATTATATAATAAATTAGCCTCAAACTAGATTTATTTATATGTAATTTTTGCGTTACGTCTATTTTTATTTCTAATAAATATTATCTTCTGTTTTTCACACTGTAAATATTGACAACGCGTATTATATAACTTTTGTATACCAATGGGTTATAAATTAGCCTCAAACCAGATTTATTTATATGTAATTCTTCTGTTAAGTCTATTTTTATTTCTAATAAATATTATCTCCTGTTTTTCACACTGTAAATATTGACAACGCATATTGTATAACTTTTGTATACCAATGGGTTATCTTCCGTATAATGAATAAATTAAATATAATTAAAATTAAATATGATGGTAATTAGATTCCTAAAAATTGTCACGTTATACGAGTTCGAGTTGTACAGCACTGAAATCGCTGATAGGTTTTGAGACACAACGAAACTATGTATATTACTTTGATTTTAAGTACTGTCTATTAAAAGTATGCGTGCTACGTGTGCATTAGGTTTAACGTCGACTAGGCTCACGCGAACGGTTCTCCGAGCGATCTTAAAAGCGTTCCCGTTGCCGAGTCCTGCCCAAAGCAACAAGGTATAACGCTGCACGCCGCGCACAGGATAAGAACCAAAAACAACGATCGAACAACGGTAAAACGTCGTTGGACCGAACGATACTTAATTACCAGGATCGTGAGAGTTAATACGTTAGGAGACATGGCCAGACAAAATAGACGATTTGAAATGTACCAGACAAAAATGCTTCGACACACCACCGATGGAGTTTCGATTTTTACACCGCGTAATTTAAATAAGCGCAGAACGACCGTTGAAATCACGTTAAACGGTAGCTATTACGGTAATTGATCGGTTTCGATGAATAACCGCGAACCGCAGACGACGAAGAAAATTGGATATTCTACGTATTGAAATTTTTATTCCGCGAATACAAGTTCTGCACTGCTCAAATTTGTTACCATTAGCTGGGTTGTGTTTAATGATTTATAATTATTATGTATATTACCTGAAATATAATATGCTTATAACTGTTGAGTTTAATATTATTTCAAATGTTAAGTTTTAACCCTAGAACTCCTGGGGGGGAGGGGGTGTTTAGATTACGAAAAAATTGCAGTCCAAGGAAGTTGCGTTGATCTGAATAGATAATAGGAAATCGTTCGTTTCTACTTCTCTCTATTTTCGCGTAGCTAAACTCAATGCTACGTTTGCCAATGGCACTTAGAGTACAATCTTCACGGTTTAAGATTAATTTTTCTAGTGATCTTAAATTAAACACGTATTACTTACGCATTAAAAAATGAAGATTTCGTTGTTTTCATTCAACAATACCTTCTAATAGTGACTCACAAAATTTATCAATTAGAAGCATTCACTTCTTTTAATCAAATTAAACATTATAAGCACAATTGAATTGTTTGCGTAATAAATTCCTTTTCGAGCAATTTCTGAGAATTCTCATTAATTAACTCAACCTATAATTAGCTATTGCATTTCAATTAACCCTAGAACTCCTAAGGGGAGGGGGGGTTTCTCGAACCCACAAATTGGAAAACCTTAAATTAGAATCATTTCCCTTTCATAAAAAATTCTCTTAAAATTATTTATTGTTGTATACACATTTAAGTTTGATATTAAGAGGTTCTCGTTGCTATGTGTAAAAAATTAGTAAGTATAAGAGAAATATAACTCACGCTCTCCTTTTCTCCAAAGAATAAAAATTACAGAACGAAGAATTAAACTATGTAACTAATTGGACTCTTTAACTGGAAAGACACTACGAACTAAAATACCAAAAGATACAAAACTGACAAAAAAAGGAAGATGTTATGAGTGTATACTGGAGGCTAAAAGCAGACGCATGAAATATAATAGTTTATTAAAATCAATGCAAATTTGTTGCAATTGCAAAAATCATGTTTGCAGAAAACATTCATTTAATACTATACTCTGCCACTCATGTTTATCAGAAGAATCAAGTTCAAACTAGCTGCACGTTACTATATTATTTTATAAATATACATAAATCAATATAAATTGAACGCAAAAACATATGTTGTCTTGTTTACAAAGAATAGCATATCCTAAGATTGCAAAAAATTTTCCAAAAAACAACTTTTTCCAGGATAAATGTATAAAAAGAGTTTACCCCTCTTTCGCGTAACAGATCGAGGCTTAGGAGTTCTAGGGTTAATTTATATTCACATATGTATTACCCTCATTTATTTTTCACACATCGCCCACTCATACCAACCCCTGCATTCAAAAATCCAGCGAAAATTACTTCGATCGCTTTTATTCGTTCAACAAGCTGTATCTACATCGAATACCTGTATATTACCCACCTATATCTTCTCACACGTGTGCACAGACCTGCCGAGTGTGAATATCGACCGTATCATATCGCGCTAGGACAATTTTTCCGGTCGTCCAGTGGTCGCGACGCGAAATCGAACGAAATCGACCGACCGTCCGGTCCTTAATTGAAGATCAACGGTAAAATGCCACCATATTCGACGTCCGGTAATTGCCGGCCAATAAAGCGCCGCTTATCTGATCCCTCGCCGCGCTATGGTTTCTAATTCGAACGGTATATATCGGTATCAGTGAGCGGTGGTAGCTCGGCCGCTCGTTAGGGCCGTGGCTTCGATAAAGAGGCGAAAGAACGGTCCCGTGGCCGTTGATCGGGGCGCCGGCAAATTAAGCGCGACAAATGTTACGTTTCCGCGTACGGACACGATTGTGCGACACGGCGCTTAATTTAGATACAAGCTCGCTGCACACAGAGGCGGCAGCCCGTCGCTAGCGATGGGATCAAGTTCAACGTGTACCCGCGAGTCCGAGCGAGTTGCAGTATGCATGAAAATTTCACTTCATGGAATTCGTAGAACAGTATACGTCTTCTACGTGTGAACCAACAGGGAGACAAAAATGTTCGGATAAAAGAATTTTCGCATGGTGGATAGAACGGCTACTTTTTCTTACGCCCAACTTCATTCGTTTGAATAGTAATTAAGAGGGTTGTGTAACTCCTATTTCTTACTCTGAAATTTAGAAATTGCTTGAAACAAAAGACTAGTATTGAACGGCACTTTGTGACAATAGAATATCTAGGTATAACATTCGGATAACGGGTGTTCGGATAAGGGAGGTTCTACTGTATATTATTAGTAAGGGGTGATTGTTTTATGATGTGCACTTGCAATTCTAATTAGATTGTGTCTCGATGTTGGTTTCAAATCCCAAGATGAGTGCCTGTAGGATTGAAAGGTATACTTAAAACTGGTTTGATAGTAGAAAGAACCGGATGTGGTGAAAATTTTACTCGGACTACGGAATATCGTACACCACGATATCGCTCGCATTTTATACTGTACACGAAAAACTACTGTGTTTAGCCTTGAAGTACTTGAAAAGAGTTTAACACGTTCGTCGCCACGTCACCCAAATATGGGCGACGTTCTTTTTCTTAAAGTTAAATAGGTTTTTAAATTGGAATTTTGAAAGGTATTCAACGGAATAAGCATTGAAGTATATAAATATAAAATACATAAAATAAAAATAAAAAGTTAAAATTTTTGCTGTTTTTATATTTTTTTACCCCAGTTTTCTATGCAATCGGATTTAAGCCCAGCAAGAAACTCAGCCGAATCACGCTGAGGGACGAACGTGTTAAAGCTACTTTGTTGAACCACTTGATAGTATCGCTTACTTATAAATACTTACAAATATTTGTAACACCTACTTTGAATCTGTTCCGTCTAGAATCAAGCCTACCTAAAAGTATTGTCTATTTTTCTTCGAGGTACTCATGATGTATTCGATACTTCGCAGTGTAATCTGAACCTAAGTACCTGTGATGTACTGTATGCATTCGGTTGTTGGCACCCTGAACGATACAAAAGCAAGAGAAACACTTTGCTCGCGTCACCAAACTGTTTCAGGTAATCCAATTCGTCGACGATACCTTTTCAATCGACAATGAAAATGTCTGTCTGCCCCGTTTTTGTAACTGTATTAAAAAAAAGTGAATTGTAGCCTCCATAGGGGCTACAATTAAGACTCATATTTCTTCTAGGTGCTAGCTCACTAGCCGCGATCAGTACTTGGTCCCATCGCTAACCGTCGCCACGGGGGCTCGTAAGATGCAACGATACATGGCGGTGCTGCAGAGATGCAGACTGGGGATACTGTGGCGGTCGGGAATTAGATTTTGCTTTGGATTCTTGTTTCGTTATTACGGTTTTTGCGTTGTTTTGTGGCGAAGGAAGAGGTTGGAACGAATGCGGAGTGTGCGTGGTTGAATACTCGAACAGTGTGAGGGAATAGATGTATAGAGAAACAGAAACTTGCATGTTTCTTTACGAATTTTTGCACTGTGAAGATTAACATGTTATTTTGTCAACTTTTAAACGTTAGAAGTTTTATGTTCCTATGCATATATTATTCATTTTACAAGGTTCAATTTTTAGGATAAAAATGAATATGTTAATATTCTTAGGTAACGAATTATAAACACCATAGTATATAATAAACGTTAGAAGTTTTATGTTCCTATGCATATATTATTCATTTTACAAGGTTCAATTTTTGGATAAAAATGAATATGTTAATATTCTTAGGTAACGAATTATAAACACCATAGTATATAATAAACGTTAGAAGTTTTATGTTCCTATGCATATATTATTCATTTTACAAGGTTCAATTTTTGGGATGAAAATGAATATGTCAATATTCTTAGGTAACCAATTATAAACACCATAGTATATAATAAACGTTAGAAGTTTTATGTTCCTATGCATATATTATTCATTTTACAAGGTTCAATGTTTAAGATGAAAATGAACGTGTCAATATTCTTAAATAACGAATTATAAACACCACAGTATACAAATTTATGGTATACCAAATTTACGAAGTTCACGCATTGATATTTGCTCATCAAAATAAATTCCTCAATAATTGTAACGAATATAAATTTGAAATCTCTACGAAGCATACTTTTCGTTTCGAATTCTAAATCAAAAATCATTTATTGGTAAAAGCTTTACTCGCGTTAACGCTACAAGTATTATTCTCTTCAAAGTATATTTTGAACAGATTTACAAAAAAATATTCGTCCCTCTCGCGCAACTAACATGACCACAATTTAAACGAAACACAACCCGCTATATTAACAAATTATTTGTAATTTTCTGTACACGTTAAAGCACGAATAAATTCTGAACGATTTCGAAACTGGTTCGAAGAACGCACGGGGAAAGATTTTTATCATCCTCGCCGCCGTAAATCCTCGATCCCTGAAGGGTAACAGGACGAAAGCTCTGACGCTTCTGCCAAGTTACTTAGTTAACTCCCACGTGCGAACGATCCTTAAGGATTAATACATTGCGAAACTCCGTGCGCGCATGAATCTGGTCTTTATGGGCTCGCAGCTCCGTGAGCGTTCCCGGGTGGTCCGAATTTTACCGGCGCCACGTTACGTGTCGAGCCATCCGCGGCGTTTGCCCGCGAGCGATACGTGTTATGCTAATTGTTCCGAATACGTTGCCATAAATATTTTTTATTACGCTTCACCGCGGACAAAGAAGCATCGCGGGCACGCACGCTCTCGGTGCTCGAAAATGTACTTGCATGCTCTGAGATTGCAGTGACTCGAGAGCATGATCAGGCGACTAAGAATCGTATTTAACACTATTTCTACCACGATTTTTTGTACACCTATTTTGACCAAAAGGTGTAAAAAGACACGTTTGCGTTTGAATGCAAATAATGGCGAAAACTGTCGGGATTTCAAATTATCAGTTAAATATAGATAATTTGAGCAATATAACGGGAACAATAGTTAAAAAATATTACCTTCTTCATTTTTTTATTTTTATTAGAAAGATAATCAAACATTGTAATATCATTAACCTAACGAACTTTCAGTGTCATATATAAAAATTCAATCTTTGTAACAAAAAAAAAAAAAATAATCATAAAAACAGCATTGTAATAAAATTTTTTCATTATTCAATACCACAGTTTTTACAAATCAATGGTTGCTCTACTAAACACTTCCCACAAGCGAGTTCCTGTTGCTCTATTATCTGAGCAATACTTTATTTGGCACTTTTTTTGTCTACTTGGAAAGGATGTGGTTGGCAAAATGCAACATGGTGAAAAACAAGCAAATTTCAAAATATCTTCCGTTACAACTGAAATCGGGATTCCCTAATCAGATTACAATTGATATGATGCTGCAAAATGGTGTTGATATTTATATGTAAAACGGTTTAAAAGTAGACACTGCTATGAAATCCTTAAGGTGTCAAAAGACACCTCATGGTAGAAATAGGGTATACTATATGCACATTTTTAGATGCAGGATGAGCTGGAGGAAAATGATATCGCTGAATTAATTTAACAACTGTTGTACGAAAAGTCAAAAAATTAGTTGTGGAGAAATGATTAAATTTAGAGAATAATGTTAAGTTAAAATTTGAAAGGTGTCTTTTGACACCTCTTGGTAGAAATAGTGTTAACACTAGATTTGCGGACATTTCTTGGGCATCTACTTCTAATATACATGTACTAAGAAATAGGTATACATCGTACAGAATTTGAAACTCCAGAGCTGAGAGGGAAATAGATTAGGGTATATCCTGATCAGTCCATCAATAAAAGTCAATAAAAATTATTGGGAATAATAGTGATTGTTTTTGCAAATTTTATTCATGAAGTCCCGTAAACCTAATGTTAAACGAATCCAACTGCAAATTTGTTTATTTTTTTATTTTTAACTTTTTATGTTAGAGAATGTACATGATGGTTCATTTGAATGAGACAAGCTAAATATATCGTGCAAAATATTAAGGAATCAACGTATGAGAAACAAAATGTATATACGAGAGTAATGCTTATTTACATTTATAAATTATCCAATCTTAGCAAATATAAATTTCGCGTACACCTTCGGAGTCAAAAGTGATTTCAAGGTTATGTCACAACTCGTAACAGATTAATGTGTCACATCCTATTTATGTCGTACGTTGTGTTTAAAAAGGATATCGCGAAAAAGGTACTGTGAGTTACTATGATCACGGTACGCGATTTTTTTAAGCTTGAAAAGTACTTCTGGCATAACTAGTTGACGTATTTGCAATTGAAATTGAAGTTACGCTCACCTTAATGAACTACCACCCACGTTAACATTTGAAGCAACCCTTGTGAGCTCCATTTACAGCGAACCTTTGATGCGTTTTGTTCGAAGGACCGTGGATACATTCTTTAGTATTTTCAATTACCTTGAAAAGTGCAGTCCCTATTGAACTTATTCGTAGAAGGTTCTCGTTTATATCGAATTTTTTCTCGTCAAATGAAATTCTCGAGCCAATTAATTTAAAATGACCGACAATCGAACGGTACTTTAAATTCTACGCGTTTTTCTCGGTGTTTATTAGTTTCTTAATTAATTCTACGTAAAAGTGCAACAAAAGCATCTGACCTCCAAGTAAAATACACTTGGGAACGTGTGCTGTTCACCATTTTCCCCAGTACAACCTGGGCTATTTCGTTTTCATTCTAGCCATTGTGCCCTTCGCTGCAATAAAGCCACGGCACTCCGAAGAACATTAAACTCACGATCTCATTCGCAGCCAACCAGGAACGTTGCTAGTGTCAGAGTTCAAAGGTTACTGCGGAAATATGTGACGTACTTTTTCATCTCCATATTCGAGTCGTGTTCCTTTTGTCTCCGAATACATACGGTGTCAATGGAAACCGTGTAAATCGTGTTGGTTTACAAAAACAGATAGCCATAGCAGAATGAGAAAGAACTTTTTAAATAACAACCCGAGTGTACTGCGTAACTTTCGCTGTTTTCAATCCTATTGAATTTAATTATACAACATAACATGAGAATTTATGAATATTCAACGGCTTTTATAATAACTAGTTGTAAAAGAAATTCTTTGCTTATTATACGCTGCGTACCTTATTATATTAATAACCTTAGAATATCGATACAAAAGATCTTTTCTCCCGCGGTTCATCATAATGTTTAAGTAATTCATTAAAAGAATTCTATAGTATCTTAACCACCATTATGAAGTTAATACAAAAGATTGCCTTATATCTAGTACGAAAGATCAGCTTCTACCGTTGAAATCGTATGGTTGAATTAAGTATCAGAATTCTCATGTTGCACAACAATTTTCACATTACTCGAATATTTTTATTACCTACAGTGGCTTCAAAAACTATTCGTACACTATGTCACAAATAAATTCGTTTAACCATGAAATTCTGAGTCTGATAAAAGTATTTGATAAAATCTTTGTAGGTATGTAGATCATAATAGTACACATTTAAATTAATCTCTTCTTTTCATTTAAATGCAATTTTAAAGGGGTGAAACCAGCGTTGAAGTTTTTGAGTTTTCTCTCATTTTTTAAAGATAACTTTGTAATGATACTTGATGAAGCAAAATCTTTCAAATAGAAAATATTTAATTCGTAATACTCTATCGCCCTGCCATTAAAAAAAGACCACAGAAAAGCTTGTA
Source organism: Tetrapedia diversipes (assembly GCA_033822845.1). Lineage (NCBI taxonomy): Eukaryota > Metazoa > Arthropoda > Insecta > Hymenoptera > Apidae > Tetrapedia > Tetrapedia diversipes. The sequence goes on from JAOPTO010000841.1 coordinate 34,538, forward strand.
CTCAAAGGGTGAAAAATATAACTACAATATAATATAAATACACCATGATCTGTACACACATAAAGTTTCATTTAAATGCAATTTTAAAGGGGTGAAACCAGCGTTGAAGTTTCTAAGTTTTTTCTCATTTTTTAAGGATAACTTTATAATAATACTTGATGAAGCAAAACCTTTCGAATAGAAAATGTTTAAGTTTTAATACTCCATTGCCCTGTCATAAAAATGGAACAAAGAAAAGGTTGTATTCAAAACGTGAAAATTCGCTGAAACTTTGAGATTCGTTATCAGGCCCCTGAAAAGATATTTTGCCGCCAAAAAAATTGCTCCACGCAGGATACACCATGCTCTGTACACGCATAAAGTTTCATTGAAATCAGAATTCCAGAAGCAGATGAATTTCCTTATAATACAGTGTACGAATACTTTTTGGAGCCACTGTAGATATCACAACTGTGCTCACTTCAAAATGCTTACAGCACCAAAGTCTCAGTGCAATAACCACAAGTAACCTCTGTATAACCGTTTCACGAAACTACCTTGACCGTATCCACAAAATCCCATCAAACCCATTCACTTTTCGCCGAACACTTCGTTCAATCGTAAACCGGAGTTTACGGTAACCGCGCACGACCTCGGTACCCTTCGTTCCACGAAAATACCCTCGTCCTCGACACCCTGTACATACCCGCGTCAGCCAAATACAAACATCGCGTTGCGCAACTGCCATCCTTGGGCAACGCCATTTCCGTTCCGCGCGGCGAACAATCCGAGAGGTCGCACAGCGGACGGAAAACGGTGATCTGACCGCGAAAAAGTCCGAAATCCTGACTAACTTAGATAATTTAATTCTTGATGTCATTTGAACTCGTTCGAAGCTTCGTTTGTAAATAAATTTTGTTTAAATTGGGTAATTTTTATGTCAAATTCGACAACTTTCACCGTCTCCAAAAATGCTATCTATTAGCTTATGTTCCTCTGTTCATAAAAAAAATGATAACGTTAACATACAATTATTATGCATTTCATGGATTTTGTAGAGGAAAGTATGCACTTTATCTTTCTAATAAAAACATTTTTAAAAACTTATCACATTTCTGAGTTACAGGTGCTCAAATATAGCCAACTTTTTAGCGTATTCGTTTTAGTTTTTAGAGTAGAACTTATCGTATCCGGTCCGACTTAGTTAAAGTTTTAGCAATGACTTATAGCTTAGGCTTAGTTCTGGCGATTTTATAAAAATCAGCTGCTATCTTATACACATAAGAACTACACGTTAACATCATGAACCGATTTGGGTGTAATTTTGATTTATAAGAGGAGCGATGAGCGATTGGCCTGGAAGAGTCCAATTTAATTTTCGGATCCTCGTTTATTTTTACGTTATTCTAGACGTAACCCGTAAAGCTTGGGACTTCTTTAGTTAGACAAATTCTAAATAATTAGATTTGTTTAATGAACTTTATTAGACTGTTATACAGCCAATTTTTTAGCGTATTCGTCTTAGATTGTAGAGCAAAACTTATCGCATCGATCAAAATTTTCGTCCACCGTGAGCCGTTTCCGCGTGCACGTCGTTCCGTATCCGGCCAACCCCGACGCTCTCTCTAATCCCGAAGACAATGCTCTCGTTTTCACTTGGGACCCGGCCGCGAAGTGGGACGCGCGCCAGGCTAGGCTCTGTGTGTATCGGCTTTCCCTAGAAATTCGTAGGTGGCGAATGACGGACGCGAGGCAGCGCGATCGCGCATAAATTTCGAAACGACGGCCGCGGTATCAATTTCCACGTGGGCATTAATTCCGTGGCGACGCTGCCCCGCGGCCTGAAACGGGCCAGACACCTCGACACGCCATTTTTCTCGTTCCGTCAGCGTTACCCTCCCCTTGTCGAGCCGCGGCCTGTGTCAAGAGAGCGCTTTCTTGGCTTTCGCGAACGCATGGGTTAGGCGTGGATAACGGTGGAGGAAGGCCGACGAACGTGAACCGACATTTGAGGGGGAGTACTGGAAGTGTTCTTCAGAGTTCCCGGTGCTCTCCCATTTCGCTGAAGAAGGCCACCGTGGAGGTTTTAGCAGGTAAAAATCCTGCATAACCTCGCCACCCCCCCAGGGTGGTGGGGGATCTTTTCGAAGATTTCCTCCACGTAAAGAAAAAAAAAAAAAGGCCGACGAACGCGATGCGGTGGTAAATATTGAATGTACCGTAGAAATGCGATCGAATAGATGCGAAGAGTTTAGGAAAATGTGAAGTGTGCTTGAGTTGAGCGATAGCCGTGTGAACGTAAAATGATCGGATTCGAATGTTTCTAAGGCGCGAAAGATGAGTATTTGAGAAGTAAGAACAGGATAGACCAATCAAGCGAATCGTATTAAAAAAGTATAAATTAACGGTCCTGATGGCTTATCTGGGATCCCAGCTGAAAGCAGTACTGTTTGCGCAACGAGCGAGCACTGAAATAAGATAATTAGCGTGTTGGGAGTCGAGGATGCGCGATAGCGATTGGAAACTCTATGGTTTTATTCGATTACTGTTACGTGCTAACACGAAACGTTATTAATGGTGGTTTTTCCGCGGGCAACGTCTGACGGAAAACGTTGAAATTAAAGTACAGTGGCTCCAAAAAGTATTCGTACACTATGTCACAAATAAATTCGTTTGACCCTGAAGTCCTGAGTCTGATAGAAGTATTTGATAAAACTTTGTGGGTGTGTAGATCGTAATATTATACGTATGAATTAATCTCTTCTTTTCATCTAAATGCCATTTTAAAGGAGTGAAACCGGCGTTGAAGTTTCTGATTAGTCTTATTAGAATCTTAGTTTCTGATAATTTCTGATCTCTCATTTTTTAAACATAATTTTGTAATGAATGATAACTTCGATGAATATTAATCCTTTGCACTCAGTTGTCCCCTCTCACGGGACATCGTAATCCTAGCATATGATAGTTTCGAAAATTTTCAGACTTTAGTTCAGATCCGGAGGTTAAGTAGTCATATATATATAAATTTTAATATACGACTTAACTAAACTAAATGAAGTTTAATATACGTGAATCATAATAAATATTTCGAATTTGAAAATTTTTGAAGTTAGTATCATTAAACGACTAACGGTCACCTCTCGAGTTGAAAGGGTTAAGCCGTCACGCGCGTACGCTGACAAATTTCCAACGCGTCAACGTTTTCCGACCTCACCCCCTAGTTTTGAACTAGTGTATCCCTTCCACTGTCAAAAAACAGTTCGTTTTCGAGACGATGGTAGGCAAGTCAGTTGTTCTCCGCATTGCATAAGGACTAGACGTTACCTCCGTTAGTTATAAGAGTTCATAACTTTAAATAAAGTACATTTTACCAAGTCACAAGGTTTACTCAATTCTACCATTCTAACGTCAGCTCTACGAGATTAATTTCTGGTAGAGACAGTGTATTTTACACGTACACGATACACTGCCTAGCATCTAACGAGCTTACAACTCGTAAACCAACGACGCTCACCATAGTTCGTTATCACATTCGTTGTCATAGTCGTGATCTTAGAAAGAATTCCGAAAGTAGTTCATGTATAAACCCTTCGGCCATTTAATCCTACAAAATATCAATTATATTTCGTTACTCACTCACACGTAGTGCCTGTCGTAGCATCCATAGCAACGGAAAACTTGTGTGTGCATCTCGTTCAGAGTTACGTACCTGCAACAGTGAAAGTTGACCGAGTGTTAACATCGTTATAATTGCTCGTTGACCTGGCGAACGGTATTCGATAAATTCGCGACGCTATGATCAACCGTCGAACAGCCTAATTATCTATCGAGGCCTGGTGGTATCTAATTAATCAGTTGACCGCTTCGTTATCACGATTCGTAGGCTTCGACGGCGTATCATGAAATTAGGGTACAGAATACTAGAGTAAGAAGGACGCGAGCGTTGATACCAGAAATCTTCAATTATTTTCAAACAACTTTTCATGTCAATTTTGCTTTCCAAATAAAATGATATATCATTCAGACAATAATCTGTTAAACGTTATATTTGATTTGTTTGTTTAAGCTTGGAGTGTACGTTCCGATATTATTCAATCACTGTAACGCTAATATATATTTTGTGCTTGCTTTTTGTTTTTGTTTTTTTTTCAAAATAATATAAAATATAGTGAGTTGTACCTGAATATTTTACAGAATAATATTCTCTTCGGTGAATAAAATTTATGAATGCTGCTCAATTATGTATTATAAAGCTTGTAATAGCTTTAAAAAATTCAAGGGTTTTGAAAAGAAAATAATGAATGATGTGTAATTTGAATGATTGAATTTATAGCTCAATAATTTCCTGGCTTATTTTTAAAAGAATCCACTGACTGTTACAGTTTATTTTTAAAATTTCGTTTTAAAAAATGAAGACAGGAAAAATACATGTAAAATGCAAAAGTTCTTACAACGATAAACGACAAATATTATTTTCATATAATTTTGTTTGCTTCGTGTCTGTACATCATCCGAGATACGTTTGCTTATTTCTCATGAAATTGAATTTCATTCCAACAATGTTTTTCGATATAAACTATGATTTAGTACACGGCTGGAAACGAACGATGTTAATAACGAAATTATTCGAAACAATGATGCAGGAATATCAGTGGTGCTACGGATGCCCGAGAGTACTTCCTGTAAGCTGGAACGATGCAATTCAGTCGTAGCCAACGATTCCTATGTTTTATTTCAACCCGGACAAGCTACAATCATCGAGGCGAGAGCTAAAAATCGCAGGACTCTCCAGATGATGTTGAACTCGGAATGGCAATCGTATCGCTATTATCCTCGGCGCGCAAAATACAGCTTCCCGCAGAGGAATATCAAGCAAAATGTCAGATTACGAAAAAATTGCAGTCCAAGGAAGTTGCGTGGATCTGGATAGATCATAGGAAATCGTTCGTTTCTACTTCTCTCTATTTTCGCGTAGCTAAACTCAATGCCACGTTTGCCAATGACACTTAGAGTACAATCTTCACGGTTTAAGATTAATTTTTCTAGTGATCTTAAATTAAACACGTATTACTTGCGCATTAAAAAATGAAGATTTCGTTGTTTTCATTCAACAATACCTTCTAATAGTGACTCACAAAAATTATCAATTAGAAACATTCACTTCTTTTAATCAAATTAAACATTATAAGCGCAATTGAATTGTTTGCATAATAAATTCCTTTTCGAGAAATTTCTGAGAATTTTCATTAATTAACTCAACCTATAATTAGCTATTGTATTTCGATTAACCCTAGAACTTCTAAGGGGGGGGGGGGGTTTCCTCGAACCCACAAATTGAAAAACCTTAAATTAGAATCATTTCCCTTTCATAAAAAATTCTCTTAAAATTATTTATTGTTGTATACACATTTAAGTTTGATACTAAAAAGTTCCCGTTGCTATGTGTAAAAAATTAATAAGTATAAGAGAAATATAACTCACGCTCTCCTTTTCTCCAAAGAATAAAAATTATAGAACGAAGAATGAAACTATGTAACTAATTGGGAACTTTAACTGGAAAGACACTATGAACTAAAATACCAAAAGATACAGAACCGACAAAAAAGGGAAGATGTTATCAGTGTATACTGGAGGCTAAAAGCAGACACATAAAATATAATAGTTTATTAAAATCAATGCAAAGTTGTTACAAATGCAAAAACCATGTTTGCAGAAAACATTCATTTAATATTATACTCTGATATTCATGTTTATCAGAAGAATCAGAAGAATCAAGTTCAAACTAGCTGCACGTTACTATACTATTTTATAATAGTATTTAATTCTATAAATATACATAAATCAATACAAATTGAACGCAAAAGCATATGTTGTCTTGCTTATAAACTATAGCATATCCTAACATTGCAAAAAAATTTTCCAAAAAACAACTTTTTCCAGGATAAATGTATAAAAAGAAGCATGGGTTCGAGGAATCCCCCCCCTTAGGAGTTCGTGTAACAGATCGAGGCTCAGGAGTTCTAGGGTTAAATAGGAAATATAACAAGGGAAAATATTTCGTCAATTTCGCGGATTACTGTATAATGTAATCTGTAACACGAGAAAACTTCCTTATTACCTGAATATGAATTGCGTGGTATACAAAGTGTTAATATTACACAATCATTCTCTTCCTTTCTCACTACCTACACGCATTATAAAATAACAAACTTTAATAACGGAGTCCACTTACAATACTAATCGCACATAATACCGTGAACGTATCGTAACGCACATAAAATTTTACCATGTCGTTTCAGCCAGAATCGCCTTTAACACTATTCCTACCACGACCGGTCAAATGACCGTTTTTAACATTCCGATTAGAATTTCACATATACAACGTGATCGAACCGCCTTTAAATTTTAGACTTTTCCTCAAATAAACCTATAATACATTTTTCAATATTCACTTCATTTTTCATTGTTTAGTTTCTGAGAAAAATTTGTAGTCTGTCTTACGTGGGAATGTCGCGGTAGGAATAGGTATACAGTGAAGTGTCGGTAGGAATAGTGTTAAATTGGATATAGGGTTTCACAAACTTTTAGACTTTTGCCTGATTTTAAGGATACTTCGTTAAGCGTTTTCCCTACGGTGTCATGGGAGGTAAAAAGTGTGCATCGATAGAGAAAGTTTAACACTATTCTTACCACGACCGGTCAAATGACCGTTTTTAACATTCCGATTAGAATTTCACATATACGTGATCGAACCGCCTTTACATTTTAGACTTTTCCTCAAATAAACCTATAATACATTTTTTCAATATTCACTTCTTTTTTCACTGTTTAGTTTCTGAGAAAAATTTGTAGTCTGTCTTACGTGGGAATGTCGCGATAGGAATAGGTATACGTGAAGTGTCGGTAGGAATAGTGTTAATCACCATTCACAGTAATCGCGAACCTACACAATATCCCTTCATCTCGGCACAGGCCCCCATGGAGCGGTGAACAAAATCTTAATCACCCATCTCGTTTCATCAAATTCCTCGACTATGCGGAGCAAACAAGCCTCGAGTAGGGGAACACGAGGTTCACAGAAATCTTTCAGTGTCTAGGATCGAAACTAATAGTAACGCTGGTATCCTGCACGCGAGATGAGCTACAATCAAGTCATTGAAAGCGAGGCTAAGAGCCATCAGAAGTGGCCCGATTGAAAGAACCCGTATAACGATTATCAGGACTTATTACCAGCGATGGGATCAAGTGCAACGTGTACTCGCGAATTCAAGTGAATTTCTGTACAAAAAGCGATTCGTGGAATTCGAATACTACTCGTAACAGGTGACGTTTCTGCTTTCTTGTACTTGTGAAATAATTGAGTTATGTGAATTGGATACGAACTCGTAGAAGAGTGTCTGTAGTATTCGAAAGTAGGTTCGCGTTTTGTTTTATGGGGAGAGAATAGAAACCGAGTATCTAGTAGTAAGTAGATACTAGCGATGGGATCAGGTATAATGTATTCAAATAAATTTCGGTACAGATCCAAATAAATAGATCGGTGAATACAAATAAATTTCAGTACAAAAGTTTCTCTTTATGGGATTTGAATGGTATTCGTAGGAGATGTTTTATTCTATGTACTTACAAATTAATAAAATTATACAAGCTAGTTTCGAGCCTCAATACGAGTGCCTATAGCGTTCAAGAATGTACTTGAAAGCATTTTGTTGTTTGGAAGAATCTAATCTTGTAAAAGTTATTTCTTTTCTAATTTATCCCCCGGTGAATTTACAATTTGTTTCAAAAGAATATTAGATAAATTATTAACATATAAAATAACAATTTAGCATGAAGATACTCTTCCACTGGATCGTGTCTAGTAAGTATTCGAGCTTCAAAAATTCGTGCATTTCATTTGCGTCAAAAAGTTGTGAACATAAAGCTATCGTGATTAATTTTCAGCTAGAGTACTCGTGAAAACTTCGAAGCTAAATATTTAGTCAAAGTTCGCCTATACCTGAGAGTATCGTTTATATTTCTCAAAGTTCTTATAAGGAGTTGGAATTCATCCAGTTTCGGTTTGTGTCTAATTAAAGGTATTGTTTTTCGATGTTCGAAGTACTCATAAGTCAGGTCTACTTACAATATACGTGTACTTGGTCCTGTCACTACTTATTACCCGTTTCGAATGTTACGTGTGCACACAACGGTGTACGCGGCTTCTCTTGTTTTCGCGGTTTCTCGTGAAAGGAACACGGCTATCATTATCGTCACGTGTGGGCCGCACCCTCTGGGATGGTGTAACCCGTTAAAAGGTGTTCTGCATACGACCCCGCTAGCCTAACGGCTCTCAAAACGCACAACTGATTTTCCAACTGGAGGAACTCAATTTCGGAGTTAAGCGATCAACTTTTAACTTTGTAGATTAAAGAAAAAACGTTGGAAACAGGGAGAATTGAAAAGTATTGGAAATTAGGTTTTATATCGGCTTAAATAAAATACAGTCTTATTTGGAATATTATAATACTTTATTATATAGCACGAGGAAAGTGTAACTCTAACCGAATCTCACAAATAAAACAAGCCCTTATTTAAAATAATTTAATTCTGTAATATATAACACGAGGAAGATGCTACTCTAACCGAATCTCACAAATAAGACAAGCCCTTATTTAAAATACTTTATTTCTTTAATATATAACACGAGGAAGATGCAACTCTAACTGAACCTTACAAATAAAACAAGCCTTTATTTAAAATACTTTAATTGTTTAATATATAACACGAGGAAGATGCAACTCTAACTGAACCTTACAAATAAAACAAGCCCTTATTAGAAAATACTTTAATTCTTTAATATATAACACGAGGAAGATGCAACTCTAACTGAACCTTACAAATAAAACAAGCCCTTATTTAGAATACTTTAATTCTTTAATATATAATACGAGGAAGGTGCAACTTTGATCAAACCTAGCGAGCTGTGTCATGAAACTAGCAAAATGCAGTGGTCGAAATTCCAGCAATCCCAACAGGGTCCTTCAGCCCCTTTGGTCTGTTTCTTAACGTTTTCGAACTTTCTAAAATTCCAAATATGGCCAGGGTTCTAAGAGAAAGTACGTTAAGAGAAAGCTGGTTTATGGTTAATTTTTGCTTCGTAATATTTCTATATTCAATTTTTAATAAAAAGTAACTTTTCGATAGACGGTAATGCGGCTTTGTCGTGATAAAGTGTACCCATTCGTTAATGGAGTACATTCTCGTTGATTTAAAAGAGGAAGTGCTTTGGATGGCAATGGAAACTCTTTTGATTGGATGCTTTTGTCAAGCGGAATAATCAATTTTCCACAAAAATTATTAATCAATTTTGTGGAATCGATTAAGTTCTCGAAGCACTGGACAGTTTGCATGCTTTATAAACCATCGAATCATCAGGCTTGATATTTCGCAGCTGAAGTTGAATTCAAATATTGGATTTAATCTACATATTCGCATACAGTAATTAATTCTGATTTTGCAAATGTTGAGTTTAATGTCGCTCAATCTGTTTACAAACTCCTTTTATTATCGTCAAATAACCTAATAATAATAATTAAAATTAATTATAAAAATAAAAGTTACACAAATCGTACACATCTATAATCTATTGAGTTGGAGGGAAAGTTCCGTCGTATTTTCCGTTTCCGTTAATTCACGTGGAACCCAAACAGTTTGCTTTAACGCAAACCCAAAAGATTTAATGTGATCTCCAACAGTTGTACGATGAATGCCAAACTCTTCTGCAATTTCTCGACTTGTTAAATGTGGATTATTTTCCAACATGGATCGCAAAACCTCATTATCGATCTTGGATGGTCGTCCAGATCGATCACTTTCTTGGAGGCTCAGATCCCCAGAACGAAATTTGCTAAACCATCTTCGACAAGTACGAACATTTACAATATCTTTTCCAAATACCGCACATAAATTTTTACATGCAACCGATGCGTTGCTTCCTTTTTGGAATTCATACAAAATGCAGTGTCGTAAATGCACTTTACCTACTGACATGTTTTTCACTTTAAACATCACAAGTAAATGATTAACGGTAAAAAAGTACTCCTTTTATATTATACAGCAGGTAAGAAAAACAAAAAAAATTCCCAATGACTCACTAGCCAGATGTTTTTTTTATTTACGAGAAAAATTACCTGCCTATTTAAAATACGACAGAAATTTCCCTCCAACCCAATAGATAAGAATTATCAAACACATGCTATTATATACTCAATGTCGTCTAACAAGTGACCAAATATCGTGTACTTATTTAGGAGGCTAAAACTAAAGAAAACGAACATTATCTACGCGTAAATAACTCGCTGTATTCGATGAACGTGGTGTCTTGACTTAACAGACTCATTCAGAGAAACTGTTATCTATTAGTTACAACGATTCGAATACCCAAACCAAAAGACTTCATCGACGCTACGAACTATCAGCTCAGTAACGCTAAACAGAGAAAGATATTTATGTGCTTCAAACAATCATTATTTAAGAAACAATCAACGTTCTACACGTCGACCTAATAAACTCATTCAGAAAAAAAGCGGATTATCTATCTGTTATAGCTAACAAAACACTTGAGATCAAAAAGACGTCATCGAAGTCAAACTACAGATAATGATGTGCAATATTGTTCGGTTATACTGGTCATTGTATCGAATCAAGCGTGGTCATATATCCGGAGAAGTTTACTTCAGCAATCGATATTTACACCGCCGCGTGTACGAGCGATGAATGAGAAGCAGGAAGAGGAAGTGAAACATTGCAAATTGCAAATATTACGTACAGTGGTGGACAGAAATTTAAGACCAAAAGGTCAAGGAATACAAATTAATTAATTAATATGAAATAACAATATAAATAAAATTTTTATTCTATGCTAATCGATAAATAGTGTTCTACCATAATGACGATAAAAATAAGTATATGAACAATATTTGCATACTATAAAATTATGTTTTGCATAGTACGGTCGTCTTAAACTTTTGTCCGCTACTATACGTACTGAATCCTACCGTCTGTTTTATAGAATTTAGTTCCATGCATTTCCTTAATTCTAGGATAATCTGTAGATAGCTCGTGGCCATTTTCCTCTGAACACGTTCTTAATTTTAGAAAACGAGGATAAAATTTTGGCAACCTTATTCACCAATGCTGAACCCGATGGAGAAAGCCTTTTCTAAAATTATATAAATAAAGGTATGTATATGTAAACAAAATTTAGTCCTAGCTGAGTGTTTAATTCCTTTTGACTGAAGATTCAGTTTATTCGCCCTAATTTTATTATTATTATTCGCCCTAGTTTAATTTCAGTTGCCAAAATTTTAACATAATATGACAATACTATACTATTTGATATGAATGTATATACAGGGTGTTCGGACAGCCCTGGGCTTAAATTGAAAGAGTAACTCCCTGAGACATTCTAAGACGAAAATCAAGAGTAACGATTTTGCGTTTGAGGCTTTGTTTACGAGTTATAACTAGTTAAAGATATCGTTTAATCCGGGCCGTTCGACTCTTGAGAGCGGGTAACCGAGGCAACTCGGTCGGTAACGTCGCTGAGTCCACAGTGATGCTCAAGAGTCGAACGGTCCGGATTAAACGATATCTTTAACTAGTTATAACTCGTACACAAAGCCTCAAACGCAAAATCGTTACTCTTGATTTTCGTCTTAGAATGTCTCAGGGAGTTACTCTTTCAATTTAAGCCCAGGGCTGTCCGAACACCCTGTATACGTTCTTCGTACCCGAGTTCCCACTTTTCGACAGCGTATAATCAGCGTATGAATATTCATTCCTCGAGGGTGTATACACCCTTCAGAGCGAAAGGGTTAACATACTCGCGCAGAAACAGAAGAAAGTTCATCCATCGGTTACGACTAACCAATATCGGCCCGATCGAGGAACGTCACGGACACCTTCAGCCTCTGATTCCCATTTCGATCGTTCGAATTCGCTTTCCTCCCACGGCCGCGGCAATTAATCAAGGGATATTAAGCGGCCAAACGGTGTGGCTGTAAAATTCCAGGATTTACGGCTTCCACCCGCGGCGAATTCCGCCCGCGGGCCCCGTCGGGCGTCCCGTTTTTACGCGGCCGTAAACGCCTGTAATCGCGCGAGGTGGCTCGGATTGCCGCTCGGAAATTGCCAACTTCTCCGGATGACATTGGGCCCCCCTTTCGCGCGAAACTTCTCGCGATGCACGTGGGTGGTGAGTGAACGGCACTCGCAATAACCGAGAGCGCATGAATGAATGCGCCGTTACCGTAGCCGGGATAAACGGTCTTGAGCAACGGCGGGCATCGCGTGCCAGGAAATCGGGGGAGGCTCCTCGTGATACGGTAAAAAAAAAGGATCCTTCGATGCGCGGCTTTGGGATTCTGAAGTTACGATGAACAGAAAGTAGCAGCGGCTAGAACGGTAACGGTAAGCGAGAATGATTAACCCATTAACACTTTGATTGCCACGTTGGTAATATATGATCGGCCATTGTTTCTTCTGTTGCGTTATGGTGGCCATTGGTGATCGGAACGTTTCAACTGCTTACAATTGTAGCAGTTGTATAAAAATTGACAGTTAGTGAATTTTGAACATTATTAATAATTGGAGGATACTTTGAAGTAAGAAGGGCCGCATTAAATGATTAAAAATTGTTGTTAGAACGTCGAAAATATAAGATTAATTTCTATGACGCCACGGTGGCCATTGGTAACTGGAGAGCTTCAACTGCTTACAATTGTAGGAGTTGTATAAAAATTGACAGTTAGTGAATTTTGAACATTATTAATAATTGGAGGATACTTTGAAGTAAAAAATGCCCTATTAAATGATTAAATGTTGTTATTAGAACATCGGAAATAAAACATTAATTTCTATGACGCCACGATGGTCATTGGTAACTGGAGAGCTTCAATTGCTTACAATTGTAGGAGTTGAATAAAAATTGACAGTTAGTGAATTTTGAACATTATTAATAATTGGAGGATACTTTGAGGTAAAAAGTGTCCCATTGAACGATTAACAATTGTTATTAGAACATCGGAAATAAAAGATTAATTTCTATGACGCCACAGTGGTCATTGGTGATCGGAGAGCTTCAACTGTTTACAATTGTAAGAGTTGAATAAAAATTGGCAGTTAGTGCATTTTAAACATTACCGCTAATTAGAAAATACTTTGAAGTAAGAAGGACCTCATTGAATAATTAAAAATCTTTATCAGATTATCGAAAATGAAAGATTAATTTCTATGAAATATTGCATCTGACGATGTACTCCCGTGGCGTCCCGAGCGAAATATGTGACTTCAGTGTGGCGGTCAAAGGGTTAACCCTAGAATGACGGAGCCAGGTTCATCTTGACCAAGCCATAAATGCTTTTATATCATTTATCGTACAATGGATTTAACTTTCATTCGTTTACGTTGACATGCATACAGTTGGTTGTATATAATTTTCATGTATTGCAGTTGAAAAATTTAT